>BPLR01010807.1:0-25840 GCA_021605095.1 Caerostris extrusa
CACCAGATAGGAGCAAAAATGGCAGCCAGCTACCAAAGTTTCGGAAAATACAAGAAGAAGTGGTTTCTTCAAGGTGGCCTCTTGAAATTCGAAACTTGGAAAATCATTCACCGATGAAGAAATTATCAAAGAATGCGTAATTGCAGTAGCCGAAGAAATGTGCACAGAATAGGTAAATTTATTTAAAACTGTCCAGTTTGTCAGCAAGCATCGTGGCTCAGAGTGTACAAGACATTGCAGAAAATATATTATCTCAACTGTCTGACAAAAATGAACATGGCCTTTCTCTGGTCTTGATGAGTCAACGGATGTCAGATACGACTCAGTGTTGATTTTTTATTCAAGGAGTAAATAAAAGCTATGAAGTGTATGAAGAACTTTTTTGATATTGATAGTATTCACAGCATGACTACTGGGGAAGATATTTTTAAGGGAAGTGGGCCTGAATGGCCGAGGTGGCCCCAGCGCTCTGGCGCTCGGTACCACAGGTTTTCGGGTTCGAGTCCCGGCTGTGCCATGGATGTTTGTAGTGGTTCGGAATCCACTTTAAACCGTAGTGGTCTCGGTCCTAATAGGATCGTAGAGGCGTTGCGGGAGGCATTGTTACACCGCGTCCGTGGCTTATCTTCAAGTTACACGCGCCCCTGGGTAATGCAAAATGAGTAACGTTTGTGCAGCGCTTGCCTTAAGGCATCCAAGACCTATCTAAGTGTTTGCCAACTGCATTTAGAACACAAAAACATTAAGAAAGTTGATGCCATTGACTAAAAAGAACCTACGATGGAAAAACTTGAAATCTATTACAACTGATGGAGGCCAAAAACACGTGCGGTAAAATAAAGGAGTGGTTGTACTTGTGTCAAAGGCAGTAGAAAATGATGGTGGTTCAAACCATTAGTCTTGCATTGTATCATTCATCAACAGCCCTTTGTGCGGAAAAATGTTTGGATATGTCTGAAGTTCTAAAACCAGTCATATCAGTTGTTAAATTCATCAGATCCATTGGGGCTGAATCACCGAGCAATTCCACGAGTTTGATGAATATAAGGAGAAAATGATTTACCATATCATACTGCCCCACGCTGGCTTAGTTGTGGAAAAAGTCCTGCAGTGCTTTTTCGAACTTCGAGCACAAATCGAAACTTTTTCACTGAAAAAAGCACCTCTTACTGAATTACAAAATAGCGAATGGCTGTGGAAGTTAGCATTCTATGTCGATTTGACAAATATGAACGAACTAAATTTGAGATTGCAAGGAGAAAACCAGCTTCTCTTCTGATCTATACATTAATATCAAATCGTTCCGGCAGAAAATAATATTGTTTCAATCACAATTACGTAAAAAATGTTTCACACATTTTTAAAACATGTGAAATATTCAGCCGCACTACTGAGACTGAGTCTCCCGTCGATTTTGCAGTCTAAGTTTTGAGTGCTTAAGAAGATAAATTTTGATACTCGTTTCTCAGACTTTAATGTCATTGCAAATGAAATTAAGATTTTCAAAATCCTTTTGATACTGACATTGAAACCCTAACCCCGGAACTTCAAATGGAAATTATTGATTTACAGTGCAGTGATATAATTAGCTTACGGCCATACCATGCTGAATGTACCGGTTCTCGTTAGATCCACCGAAGTCAAGCATCATTGGACGCTGTCAGTACTTGGGTGGGTGACCACCTGGGAACACCGCGTGCCGTTGGCATTCACAAATTTGGGACCTGAATGGCCGAGTGTCTAGCGCTCTGGCGCCACAGGTTTCGGGTTCAAATCCCGGTGGTGCCATGGATGTTTGTAGTGGTTCAGAGCCCCTCTTTAAGCCGTAGGGTCCCGGTCTCCTATGACTGTAAGAGTGTCACGGAGCCAAAGTCAGACTTCTACCTACGGGGGTGCTCCATCACAACAGAAGCTGCTTCCTTCCCCTTCAATCATGAGTACGTATGGGTTCGTGGGCTTGGCCAAAAAGTGGGATAAGAAACGACGAAACGAACGTGATATAATTAAGAACAAATATCAAAACTTTTATAAGAGTCTTCCACTGATACAATTTGATAATTGACACAAATTTGCTCGTGGGCTGTTTGTTTTTACTACGTACTCGTGTGAGAAAACACACAAAGAAGACACACACAAGGAATGTTTATAGATCTAAGTTAATTGATGAGTATCTTAAATATCTTTTAATAATTGGTGTTATAAGTAAAATTGATACAACTACAAACTATTGTCAGTGAAAAATCACAATTACATAAATCTCATTAGTATTTTTTACTAGTGGATACCTCGCGGTTTCATTCGCGTTCATTTAGCTTTTTCCGTTCCTGAGGGTTTTCAAGATAAAAATCATATGTTTGATTCAGATATATACATTCTAAACATCGATATACATACATATGCGATACTGTTTACTCCAACATAACTACCGAGAGTAACAGCGGGATGTTCACTAGTTTATAATGTTAGTGGGGTTCATTTCAATTACTTGTTAGTTGTTATGCTTAAGTTAAATTTTCTGCGTGTTATGCTTATCATTAAGCTTTACCTAGCAAATAAAGAAAACTGAATTATTATTATTCTGTGGTTTTTGTATCCAACTTATTATAGTAACAACAAGCTATTTTGCTGTCGCGGGCGAATTTGGCCCGCGGGCCGTAGTTTGCAGACCCCTGCCTTAGGTGACATCAGTGACCATCCCTAAATACGCACTGTTGAGTGTTGATAGCACAACAAACCAGACTCTTAGTGGAAGTTGTTAGCGCTTTTCGTTCAACTACATCAGCGAATCGTTTTTTTTTTTTTTTTTTCTAAAATGAAATTGACCAAACACAAAACACATTCAAACATAACGGACACAAAACCAATTGGGATGTGGAAATACCCAAATTGAGATCTATTTGCAAAATCTAAGTGAAAGAGTGGAGAAACAAATATCGCACTAGTAAAATAAATATTTTTTTAATGATTTCATTTTTTATTTCTTTTATATTTATATATTTTTTATATTTTATTTTTAGTGTTATATATTTCTTTGGGCGTTTAGTATCATTATTATAATATGATCTATGTTTACATATAAGAATAGTAGTAATCCCAAAAACTTTTTCCGTTCAATGCAGTTGGCAAACACTTAGACAATTGTCTTCGATGCCTTAAGGCAAGCGCTGCATCGACGTTGCTCACTTAGCATTAACCAGGAGGCGCGTGTAGCTTGAAGATAAGCTACGGACGGAATAACAATACCTCCGCAACGCTCTACGATCATCTTAGACCGGTACCTACGGTTTAAAGTGAATTCCAAACCACTACAAACATCCATGGCACCGCCGGGACTCGAACCTGAAACCTAATAGTAACTCATTATGTTTCAATTTTTCATTCAAAAATGTCTATAGTGGGTCGAAATTTGATATGGGGATATATTTTTGTGCGGCCCTTGGAGTTATGATGCATTTGTAAACTGGCCCGCAAGATCATTTGGATTGGTCACCCCTGCCTTAAAGTGAGACATAGAACCTATTATATTAGATGTTCCAAGATGCGCGTGCATTATGAGTTCGTAGACTATAATTTAGTATTCTACGAACTCGTTGTGAGTTCGTAGAATAATTCAAACTCATTTATGATTTTACAGTTCAAATTGTATAGATTGTATTTTTTTAATAGATTGGTTTTCACTACTTTGGTCATTATGAAATAAATATTTGTAAAAGTGTGTTAAGTCTCACGGGCCGAAAAATATTCAAGGCGGGTCGCGGTTTGGTCAACCCCTGATTTATATTATCTGTATACGCATGTAAAAGTATTGAAATATATATATATATATATACATTGCTTAGAAAATGTTAGATCAAATTTTTTAAAATGTTTAACTTTTTTTCTTTTAATGAGAAACAGGGCTTCACTATCCCATATATTCTTTAACTTATTCATAATGTTATTGCATTTATCTTCATGGAAATGTTATAATCATTAACTAGGAAGTTCATTAATTTATTCATAGTGATACGAAAAATACACACATGAAACCACAAATCATACCATAGTCAGCACCAAATTTATCTCAATGGAAGAGGGTTCAGTTTAGAGCTCTACGGTCATTTTCTACACCCTTTAAGCTAATTGGACAGGGACCTACAAGTTTAACTTGCATTCCGAGCCACTAACAATCATCCATGTCACCGACAGGATTCGAACCTGGAGCACCAACGATCTAACCGCTAGCCAATTGGCCATCAGGCCCTCTTCTCAATGTCTTCTTAAGGCCTTATCAGATGGGCTGCAACGTGAAGCAAATCGCCGTTACCACTCAAAATGGCGAGTGTATTGCTGCGAGCATATCCAACATTTATTCTCCCTAGCTTAATTGATGAAACATTTTATCATTCATTTAATCATTGAGGATGGCGCAGTTTGTAGTTGCATGACATGTCTACCGTACAAACAAGTTCGCCGTAGATTATGCAAATCACAAGTTGTTGAGTGGCAAGGCTATTTTGCTTTACGTTGAAGGAAAGGAAATGAGCCCTGCGATGTGGGCTGTCATCTTAAATGCAAATGGGGGCAGTTTCCCTAAAAAAAAGTCCTTTCTGAAGGTGCTGCCCTCCTTCTGCAGAGTCACGGAGACAAGTCAAATTTCTACCTAAGGCTTCCCCATCACAACAGTATATGCCCCTCTTTTCATGAGACCACGCGGGTTCTTGAACTTGATTTAGATGTTATTATCTACCAAGTGGGATAAGAAAAAAAAAAAAAAAACAAGTAATATAAAAAAAAAAATTTTTTTAAATCAATTCGTACTTTTTCTCACTATATTGCAGAAAGTCCTTTATAAATAATTTTCATTCATATTTTAAGTTTATCTGGCGCCATCTAATGGTAGATACATGCAACTTAAATCTAAAAAAAAAACCTAAAATTAATTAATTAAATTTAATTACTGAATTAATATTTGAAAAAAAAACTGTATTAACATCAAGTGTCATTCACTACAAGATAAAAAAAATGTATTTCAACTGGAGTGGATGAATAAAAAATATTTTATTAATGATTGAAAATTTGAACAAGATATATATAGGGAGAGTGTGAGCTAATAGAAGGAATTGGAAAAAAAAAAAAAAAAAAAAAAACAAGGACATATTCCATTTTTTTAATTTCACGCGATAGATTAAACAGATTGATCCGACGAGGTTATCAATTCACAATAATTAAAATACGTGGTTATTCGAGGAAACAGACTGGTTATTATTAAATAATATGTTAAAATGAGCAAAACGTTTTGGAATACCTGCCACTAGGGATTGCAATACCGGTATACCGGTATTTTGAGCCATTTGTACAATTTTGTAATACCAGTATTCACAAGTTTAAATACCGTTTTTCGGTATTTACTAGAAATTTAGAATTCTTATCTGGGAATTCTTATTCAGAATTCTTATCTGGGAATTTTTATTCAGAATTCTTATCTGAAATCTAGAAATTGTCTATGAAAACAAGGATGTAGTTGTGAAAAAGTGTGTAATAGTTCGATATTTTTCGATAGTTTGTTATTCACATTGTATTTACATATCATATTTTACAATTCAAAATATTTTTCAGATTTATTATATATATATATATATATATATACTCATAAATGATACCCCATAATAATGAATATGAATAACTTTAAAGAACATAAAAAATAAGTTGATAATACTTCGGTTTGGTTTCATTATTTATATGATGAAAAGAATATGGTGGCACAATGTAAAAAATGTTCAAGAGTTATTAAAGTGAATGCAGGAGTACCACAGACTGAATAGTGATATTTACACTCTTTTGTGATTTAAATAAATAAGATGTTCCTTTACTTTTTTTTTTGTGATTCTTTATATACTGTTGTAATTTATAAGTGTGATATTAACATTCTCTAATAAAACTGGCAAATAAAACAAAAAAAAAAAAAACTTGCGTTTTCTTTCTTTTTCTAAAAGTTTCTACTACCGGTATTAAAACCGGTATCCCGGTATTAAGATCTAAAAAATACCTAATACCGGTATCGAACTTTTGGTCCGATATTGCAATCCCTACCTACCACGCATTAGTGAACGAAAATTTCTAGGCATGAATAATAAAAAAAAAAAAAAAAAGTCTGACTCGTATCTTAGTGGTAACGTGTTTAGTTAGCATTTAGTAAAACTTAGATTCGAAACTGTTGATGGTGTCCGATACAGTCACTGATTTAAGAAAGTGATGCATGACTGCTACTACTACACCACACCACACCACATCACGATGGCTAGAGCTAAGTTGCCCCTTTACAGTTTGGGACTGATGTGGGTGAGAAGTGTGATTTCTGTGACTTTCTACTGTCATATGAGACAGTGACCTAAAACTTGGAGTGGATTCCGAACCACTACAAATATCCATGGCACCGCCGGGATTCGAACCCGGAACCTGTGTTAGCGAGCGTCAGAGCGCTAGTCAATCGGCCATCAGGTACCATGGATTCAAAATGGTGGTGATACAACTTCACCCACATCATTCTCACAAACTCTAAAAGAACATGAGCGAGAATGATGATCAGTGACGAAAGTCACAGTAATGTGATATAGTGTAGTGGTTGTGGCATAAACCTTGGATATAATTTTAGATGTCCTTTTATGTAATAAAATGTTACATCAGTGTTTTTGTGAATGATATTAACATTAATGATAGGGATGAAAGGGGCTGCTGGCCGAGAGACTAGAGCTCGGGGCCATAGGTTTCGGGTTCGAGTCTCGGCGGTGCCATAGATGTTTGTAGTGGTTCGGAATCCCCCTTAAACCGTTGGTCCCGGTTTAATATGACTATTAGGCATAAGACTGACAACCATACCCCGTAAAAACAAAACATCTCTTGTCCAGAAATCTGCCAGTAGGCAGATTTCTGATTTTTCCCCATGGGGCTGTTGCGCCAGTGATGATGAGGAAAGATGCGCTGTTCAGAAACCCCTTTCTAATTTTAGAGCTGCATTAAGATCATTTTTATAACATAACTTTCTCTTTAAATTAAGTGTTTCAGTTTATATTTAAACACCTTTCCTCTAATGTCATATCAAAATAATACAAACATGCGTTTGCACATTTTAAGTCACAAAACATGGTAAGACACAATGACATTTATTTATTAGTTATAATTGTTGACTCAAATCTAAATCTATTGCTCTAAAAAATAAATCTGCAATCAAAAAATAAATCTGCAATCAAAAAAATGCATTTTATTAAAATTAGTATCAAGCGAAAAATATAACATAGCTGTAAACATAAATGTTTCGACAGTTCATGTTCAAATTTGCTTCATTTATGTGAATCCATTTCAATGTTCTTGATCTTTAAATTTATTAGTGTATTTTAACTGTATTTCACAATCGTTTATTCTGGCGTTATTAAATTTACAACATGCATGCTCTCCTTTCTGAATTCCTTAGGTCTGATTTTAATCTCTGTGGTATCCATGGACTCATGGTGGCCTTTCCACGAATGCCATACAACGCCATCTGCGTAGCTTTCGTGCTTGCCTCTCAAATAGAGACCATTCAGGTTAGAGGCATGGCATGCACCGTACCACCAGCCACCCTTGTAAATTTGAGAACAGCTTTGTGTCGGCTCATCGTCATTATCTTGATCTTTGGTTGTAAATTTTTTGTTGTTATGGGCACCTTCAATGAATCACCTGTAAAATAGATTTTAATGGATTAATTGATTTTGGCATTCATTCTATTATAATTGTCTGATAAACCCAATATATATGTATATATATATATATCATCGTCATCATTGGCGCAACAGCCCAGTGTGGGCCAAAGCCGACTACTTACTGGCAGATTTCTAGACGAGAGATGTTTTTCTTTTTTACGGGGTAGGGTTGTTAGCTCTACGCCCAATGCTCAACAGTCATATGAGACCGGGAACTACCACTTAAAGTGGATTCCGAACCACTACAAGCATCTATGGCACCGCCGAGACTTGAACCCGAAACCTGCGGTACCGAGCGTAAGAGCGCTAGCCATTCAGGCCCCAGAAAAGTACTTGGTTTGAAAAATTCTTTTTTTAGTTCTAGAGATTAAAACATGATGATCAAACAATCATATATATATACACTAGCAGAACCCGGCATACGTTATCCTGCCAAAGAAAAAAAAATTGCATTGTATAAAATTACATATCGCGAATATATTCTCCATGTTCCAGCATATATGCATACTAATTTTCACGGATATCGTTTGAACGATATGCAAGATGAAATGCTGCAGCCCCATCTGGTGGCAAGTAGCAATAAAGGGGATAACGCGAACCTATTTTCCATACTCGAATACATATTATTACCAATTTTCATAGCGATGGGTTGAACGGTATAGAAGTTGATATACTGCAGCAACATCTGGTGGAGACTTACAACAAAGTGGTTAGCATAAAAAACATACTCCAGGTTTTGTCAAACACACATAAAAAATTTCATCAAAATCGGTCAAGCCGTTTAGAAGGAGTTCAGTGACAAACACACGTACAGAAGAACCCGTTTGCAACGCCATCTACTGGTATGAATTATTAATCTAACTATCCAATTATGAATCTAATTATTCCATTTATGAATCTAATTATTCCAATTATGAATCTAAACTATTCAGGTACCCACTCAAAGTCACACTAAAAAAATTTCATCAAAATCGGTGCAGTCGTTTAGGAGGAGTTCAGTGACAAACACATGTACAGAAGAATTATATATATAGAAAAACATAGCTGTAATTTTTTATGGTTTCATAGAATATAAGTATCTTTTAAGTAAATTGTACAGAATTTTTTTGGATGGAACTATTAGGAAAAATTAGGAAATTTCAAATGGCTTAATCGGTTTAGACATCGAATAGACTTTAAGATAAATGTTGAAAAAAAGTGCATGCCTTATTTTTTTACCAACGGAAGCAGTTTAAACAACGCCTTAACATTTTTAACGAAGAAGTACCATGTTAAATAAACATAAATATTCATACGCTACTCTGGATAAAAAGCTTTATTTTAACCCACATTAATATCATTATTTAAAAAGCAAACACTGCGAGATTTCAATAAATTCTATTATTAGCAAATATAATCGTCACAAAATCCATTATAATTTCCTTCTGAATAAAGCATTCATTAAACTGTGATTGACAGCTCGCGTTCTAATTCCTTTTTAGTTTGATAGAAAACTAAATTCTGAACCAATTCAACACTGTAACAAAATGTTTCACAATTAAATACCAAACTGGAAATGAACTTATCATTTCATTCTCGGTATATGATCTCCAAATTTTAAGAAATAAAAAAAAAAAAAAAAAAAACCCATCATTAACTAGTTTCTTGCAACTCTACTAACCCAAAACCAAAACCAAAAAAAAAAAAAAAAAGGAAAAAAAAAAAAAAAAAAATTAAAACTACATAATCAAGGCTAAGATCTTTTCCGTCTCAAATAAATTTATTTATTTCAGCTCGAAACAATTTTTCGCCTGCTTTCTCAAACCAGTTTCCACCCAAGGTCATTTCACTTCTTCCGCACTTAAAAAGAGTAGAATAGAGTCTATTCTTTAACCTGCTTTCTTTGAATCGAGAAATGATTAATTATCCACATGTTCTTTTAGAATTGGCAATCGGTGCATAGTCTAGAGTATTTTGCAGGATTTTTCGAACAATTAATTATTCTTTAAATATTTCTTTTATTAAAATAAATTTTTTTTTTAAATAAAAAGGTTCTTTAAATTAAACAATCAACATACTTGGTAACTTTCATTGACAACTGAACTTAACTGAAACGAGTTTTCTGAACTGAAACTGAAACTGAACTTGTTTTCTGAACTGAAACTCTGCTACGCATCAAAGGCGCTTCGTAAACGTCAAATCGTCGCCTTGAACTGAAACTAAAACTGAACGAATTTTCTGAACTGAAACTGAAACGAGTTTTTTGTTTTTTTTTATTTTACAGATTTAAGGAGAGAATCCATTCTTTTGTTTGGATTTTAGAATTTGCGGATTCGTATAGGAATTATAAAAAATATTTTATTCAATGTTTTATAGTTTAAATAATCAAAAGAAAATTATAAGATCAAATATTAGTAATAACGTACTAGTCTGGATGCAAGATCTCTATGTAATTTTTAATTTCTAATATATTTATTATGAAAAACATATTCTATTTTAAAATCGCTGTGAACAAAGTAAAAGTTTATATTGCTAAACAAATTAAACTAAACAATTTTGTTTGGATCCATACATATTATTTAATATAGAAAACATTACATAAAATATAAATATTAAAATTAAAGAAAAACATTTTTGTCGATGTTTTGTAGTACATTGTAAACTAGGAGATTTTAATTTTTATAAATTATGACTAAATGCAATGTTTAGATCCATATATATTATTTAACATTGGAATCATTTAATAAAATATAAACTTTAAAATATTACAAAAACATTTTAACCGATATAATACATTGCAAACTAGAAGATTTTATTTTTTGCAAATTATGCCTAGATGCAAGGTCCCTATTTAATTTATTGTATTTATTTATTACCCTAACATAATAATCTGAACTCTATTGGCTATCAAGATATTTACAATAAATAAATGTTTCTTACAGAAATTTCTTATATGCCATTTAACTGAACAAAATATCTGCCCATGTTGTTAGATAAAAAAATTAAACTGAACAAGCCTACTTGGATCATATATTATTATTTCATTAATCTCTAATATATGATCTAATTTGCTATCATCTTAATTATGAAAATTAACCTCTTAACGCTTAATTATTATAAAAAATGAACTAAAATTGAATTAAATAATTACTACTGTGCCCAAAAAGAAAGACCAATTATTTTCTTTCAAAAAATCTTTATTTATTCTTCCAAATTTATTTTATCGCCTTCAAAGTAATCCCATCCGGACACAACGCATATATGCCAACGTTGTTTCCAACCTTCAATGCATGCTAAAATGTCATCTGCAGGGATCGCCTTCAAAGCGCGCGCCGATTCAAGTTGAATCTCTACAATCGTCTCAAAACGGTGCCCCGGGTGGTCTTTTGAGTTCAGGGAATATCCAGAAGTCGCACGGTGTAAATACGGTGGTTGTGGAACGATATGGGCTTCATTTTTTGGCGAAAAATTCACGAAAAATCAATGCAGTGTCAGCTGGTTCATTCAGTCTTTTCGGTATTAATCGAGATTTGACGCGTTTGTGGCGCAAAATGGAATTGATCAATCCTTTTGAAATTCCAACATCAGCAGCAACGTCTCTAATTGCAAATCGACGATTTGCAAGCACCAAATCTTTAATTTTTGGACGTCAGCTTTGTTGGTTGAGGTTGATGATCGACCAGAGGGCTCTTCGTCTTCAACGCGTTCTCTGACTTCTTTGAACTGTTTTATACCACTTCTAAACATTTCTTTCCCATATAGGGATGCTCACCGAATGTCTCCGAATGAATTTTGTTTTTATGACTTCCAGGTGCAACATTCTACAGAAAATAAACGTTTTCGTTTCATTGTCTATCAAACAAAATTGAATGCAAGTTCTTTGCTCAATTAATTTTTTTTTCAAAAACATTTCAAAAATCGCCGGAATCAGTTTTAGGAAAGACCTTCAAAGCGTCTCACAAAGCCAAGCGTAACGAATATTTTGACGAATGGATTTCAATTTTGAAGCAATTGAAGCACATTTTACAAGCAAATGGAAATACTAACTATATGCCCGGGAAATTTAAATTGAAAATTGGTCTTTACGTTTTGGACACAAAAGTACGCTCTAATTTTCTATCATCTAAATTATGATAATTAACCTCTTAAAGTTATTATAAAAATTGAATCAAATAATTATATTATCAAATTCTTTTTACTTATTTATAAAAAGAAATCATGTTTCATGAAATTCATTACATGTAACACAATATTCTGCTTGTAATCAGCAGCGTTGTATATTAGCAGGCGTAATTTTCGAACCGAAATAATAAAAGGTTTTGTATAACATTATACATCGTGACCATGATTTGACTTTTAGTAGGCATTTATCAAGTTTTTAAATTAAGTGACATATGCAGGAATTTTACCTCTAAAAGTCATTCATATATTATACACTTATTTATTTTAAATCATATAGATATATTACGATCAATAGTACTATACCTGCATCACCTCTGTATCCTTTGATGTGCAATGTATATTTGTGATCTTCATCGTCGATCCAAAATCTGTCGTACACAGCATAACGTTTGTTGCCTTCGACATCTTTAAGATCCACACGCAAGGAGTACAGCTGTTGGTTACTTAAAGCAAAAATGTTGTCATTACCTGTACAAAATATGTAACATACGTATTATTCGGAGATTCTGAAAATGGAATTATAATATTATAATATAAATAAAAACGGTTAACGATACATTTTGTAGTTAAAGCACTTTTAATAATTTTCATTTAACCATTCATGTCCATAAATTAAGGATAATGAAGTTCAGGCAAAGAAACAGACAGAAGCAAAACAAATTTGACTTATTTGTAAAGTCTATTTATTAAACAAAAGGTAAAGAGCAAAAAAGATGCTATATGTTTGACATAATTAATAAAAATTGCGATTTTACTCCCTGGAGCAAATTTTAAAAACGAGCCTATTTACAAAAAACAGTATAACATGGTTAGTATGATGGTTAATATGGAGTATGTCTCCCGGACGACGCAATACAGGCCTTACAACGCCTAGGCATGCTGAGTATCAAATTATCAATCTGATCTTGGGGAATATTACACCACTCATCAAGCAATGATCTCCGAAGTTCCGGTTGACAGGTGGGAGGGGGTTGACGGGCTGCAATTCGTCGGCCAAGCATATCCCACATGCTCTATTGGATTCAAGTCCGGTGAGTATGCTGGTCAATCCATACGGGTGATATCCCCCAATTGAAGGCATTCGTCTACAATGTTTGCACGGTGAGGACGGGCGTTGTCATCCATAAAGAGAAATTCAGCACCCATGGCGCCCTGAAACAAACGTACATGTTGTTCCAGAATGACATCCCGATAGATGTGGCCTATCATCGTTACACTCTGAACATGCAGGTCAGTTCTGGAACCAAGAATAATTCCTCCCCAAACGAGCCATCCTGCACCACCGTAATGGTGTCGTTCAATGGTGTTCTCTTGGTGGTAACGGGTACCTGGCGCTCTCCATATGAAAAGAACTCCCGGCGAGAATCAGACTGCAAACTAAACCTGGACTCGTCGGAAAATATCACACAAGACCACTGTTGCGGTGTCCACAATGCATGCTCTCTACTCCAGGTTAATCGCAGGCGACAGTGAGTTGCGGTAAGTGGAACACATCTGACGGGCCTACGAGCATATAGACCAATGTGCCTAAGCGTGTGTACACGGTCTGCCTTGAAAACTGTCGTACCGGTAGCTGAAGAGAGCTGACGAGACAGTTCTGATGCTGTGCTCCGTCTGTTTCTTTTGGCGGTAACTGCTAAATACCGGTCCTCATTCGGCGTTGTAACTCTGGGGCGACCTGTGTTGTAACATCTACTCACATTACCATCATCTTGGAATCGTTGCCAAAGCCTGGAGATGACACTCTGGGCGATTCAAGTTCCTCGGATACTTCCAGCTGGGTACGTCCACATTCCAGTCGTCCGATAATTCTACCACATAAAAAATCATCCAAATGCTTTCTTTGTGCCATAACTATGCGGTTATTGCACTGAAAGGCTTTTTAAAGCGCCTGTGAACAATTTTACTTCTTTGCCACCATTCCTTATATACCCTCTCTTACACTCTCGTCATTGTGACGTACTATCCCGCCATCTGGTGGTTTTCTGTAATTTGCATATTCTTCAAGATGTGTGTGACAATTCTACAGGTGATATTTTTTATTTTAGTTCAATTTCTGTGTGTTCAATTTCAGTGTGATTCTGATACATTTTTGTAGTTAAAGCACTTGTAATAATTTTCATTTAAACTTAAATTAATTTCATCAATATCATAGTCATCAATTATATCAATAAGTTCTTTATATATTACACATGTGAGGCGAGAAATACACCATATTACCAACGTCTTTATGTATCTTTTAGCCATAGTAAAATGTTTAACTGTAACATTAAGGAATTAGGAAATTGAAAATTTCATTGTAAAAAACAATATGTTTACTAACGAAATTATAAATATAGAATTTACATTAATTTTTCCTCATGTGACAGTGGCCTGACGGCCGAGTTCTAGCGCTCTGTTCTTTGGTACTATAAGCTTCAGGTTTGAATCCCAGCGGTTGCATGGATGTTTGTTAATAGTTCGGCATTCAGGGGCCTGATGGCCCAGTGGCCAGCACGTTAAATAGGGGCCTGATGTCTCAGGTTTCAATTCCTGTGGTGACATGGTTAGTCATTTGTAGTGGTTCGGAATCCACTTTAAGCCTTAGATACCAGTCTCATATGACTGAAAGAGCGTCACAGAGCCTAATTAGACTTCTCACTCACATTATTCTCAAAGGGGCACCTCAGTTCTGGGCACAGTGGTGTGCGGTGTAGTCGTAGTAGTACAATTTATAAAGCACGTGAAAACCTATAAGTATTTTGCGAATATTTCAAAATTAAAATGAAAGTATTATTGAATTAGGCTACCGAGATGTCAAAAGATGAATGGAAATTCAAACAATATTTAAATAAAAGTTACTGAATATAATAAATACCCAGCCAAAAATCTTTATCCACATTTCCAAATCCATTTTTGTAAGATTGCCAGTCTTGAAAAAAAAATAATCTTTAGCCCTTGAGAAATTACCTCTCCTTTGCAAAACCTATGAAGGAAGGGGAAAAGTTATCAATAAAAATTGAAAAGATTTGAACCCCTCCCCTCCTTTTTTGGATTTACGATAAAAATTGCTATAAAAATAAATATTCATCTATTTTAAGCAATTTCTTCGGAAATAGAAATTTAGTTTAGTAAATAATAAATTTTAAAAAAATTTTAAAACTATTTTTATTCAATTATTAGTTAACATTTGATTTAAATAATTCATAATTATATTTGAATTATTGAAATAATTTATTCAATTGTTAATTTTTCAAGATAGTTATTTTTGTTGACCAGTAGATATTATCCCCATATAAAGACGTTTATTACTAAGATATTAACTAAATTTAATCAAAATGGTTTAGAACAAAGATGTACTCATCAACTGCCATCTTATCTTAAGTCTAATTTACAAATATAGTATAGTTGATAATTTGTTTGGAAGACAGTACTAGTTAAAAAATATGAACATGTGATATGATACAGATTTAGTTTAGTAAAAAATTTAAAAAATATTCTATTTAGTGTTTTTTTTTTTTTGCTGACCAGTACATAATATTCTTTGTAAGCTATCATTTATCTTAATGATTCTCCAGTTTAAAAAATCACCAAAGCAAAAATCCTTTCCTCGTTAAAAAATAAATTATCTACAAATGATCAACTGAAATCAAATATAAATTATTGCCAGATGTATTCGCGTGGAAAAACAAATTTTTTTCCAATTTTTGCTCATGTTAATTTTACTCGAAAAGTTCTCAATACTTTATTATCAAAATATTATATGCAATCTAATGGGTATAAATTCTTATTGCAGTACATTAAAAAAACTGTAGAAAGTACTCATCCTTACAGTCCATCCTCCTCCATCCGTATCCATGTCAGAAAACTTCGACTGATTTTCCGTTCAGTATTCTACTTTTGGGCCAAACGGTGTATATCTTGCTTGAGTTGTGTCCGAAACTCAACAATTCTTCGCAGTCCATGGCTTTGTGTTCACTGTTTGAACCTGTGAAAGATTTAAATAGTAATCAAATGATACGCGCACATACAGAAGGGTGGCTGAAGAGGTTAAACCTGAACCTGAAGTGAATCGGAAATCGATACACAAGTACGAGTGGGATGCGCGAAATATACTTCCTCTCAGGTGAAAGTTTGTAGGCCAACTGTCCATTTCTCCTAACGCCATTGGAGGCGCTCTTGCCAGTGCGTAAGGGGAAACCTAGTCACGTCTCTAAAATATTTAAACTGATGGAACTTCTAAATGGTTTTACAAGTAGGAGATACGAATTCGGTAGAAGCACTAGAAATGTAATGAAAGCGAATTTTAAAGGAAATTTGAAAAGAGATTTGATGTAAAGGGAAATTCTCTCGTAAACTAGAAATTGCTTCTGTTTATATGATGGATTGCACAATGCATTTTACTCAAAGACTGACCCTATTATAATAGACTTGCGTTATTTGGAATTTCTTAACGTTGTTTTTAAATGTCCGGCACTTTGACCTGAAGTCACGCGTCTTTAGAACTGGAGATGTGTAACAGTTTCAGAGTTACCCAGAAAACAGCACGGGAAGATGTTCTGATGCGATTCCTCCACATATTCCCTGCATTTGAATCTAATATCTCTTGTATTGATACTGAGAATTTCTTACGTAATTCTGGATATCAAAAGAAAGACTTGGGGCCTGAATGGCCGAGCGTCTAGCCCTCTGGCGCTCGGTTCCACAGGTTTCGGGTTTGAGTCCCGGCGGTGCCATGGATGTTTATAGTGGTTCGGAATCCCCTTTAAGCCGTAGGTCCCGGTCTCCTATGACTGTAAGAGCGTCACGGAGCAGAAGTCAGACTTCTACCTACGGGTGCTCCATCAGAACAGAAGTTGCACCCCTCTTCCCTCCTTCCATGAGGGGATACGACAGCAACAACAAAGAAAGACTTTTTTTTTTTTTTAATTGATGGATGTTTTCTAGAGATTTGTAACAGTTTCAGAGTTACCCAGGAAACAGCACAGGAAGATGCTCTGGTACAATTCCCCCAAATAGTTCCCTACCATTTGAATCTAATATCTCTTGTGCTGATATTGGGAACTTTCTACGTATTTCTGGATATCAAAAGAAAGACTTTTCAGCTGAAGGATTTATCATGCTTCTTTCTATCACAGATGGAGACACTTCCAGTTTGTCTCGGTTGTTGGGTTTTGAACCGAGTTTCCTCGACCCCGAAACCTAATATGCTATCTACCAGACTTCTCTAAACACCTCTAACTCACTGCGTAGCTTTTTTTCTAATTAAAAAAATATATATATTCAGGTTTTTCCCTCAATTTATTTGTATAAGATTTATAGAAATAATTTACCATAGTTAAAAATGTAAATTAAAAAAAAAAAAAAAATTATTGTATATGCTAGTTTTATTTTTGTCCTGTAAAAATTGTTTAAAATACAAAAAAATATATACACTTACAAGTAAGACAGGTTTCTTTTGCATTTTTTATCATTTCAGTTGCAATATCCAGATAAGAAGACGTTTTAGTTTTCTTATCACAATTTGTTGCAGATGGTGTATTTTGTGCACTTATACACAGGAGAAGAAAAGGAAGTAAAGCCAAACAACAAACGAATCTGTGGAAATATATAACAATATTATAACTATTCCCCTGAAAAACATTGATATATATACAGGGTGTTTATAATTAATGTCCCACTTTCAAAATGCTGTAAAAAAAAAAGAACCACTCGTCACAATGAATTAAAATTTGTTCTCAAGAAGAAGGTGGAAACAGTACGGCATCGAAAAAAGTTCCACCGATTTTTCCCATCCAATTTGGTAAATCTTGTCGTGGTGGATGGGCTTTCCGCTAACAGTGTCACAACTGTTGAATGATTTGGAAGTTATTTTTCTGTCAAAAAAACGGAAAAAACAAGCACATTGAACACTACGGTTGGGTTAATGTGCACCTCATGTCAAATACGTCGTAATTTCGATTCAAAATATCACCAGCAGCCGAATTCATTTTCTTTATGTCGCTTATAGCGCCATCTTTTACGCACTTTGGAACTTTTGTTTTGATGACGTACCTTTTCCTCCTTTTTCAAGTATCTTCAGTTCAAATTTGGACTCACTGCGACGAGTGGTTCTTTTTTCTAAAGCATTTTGAAAGTGGGACTTTAATTAAAAATATATTAATTATAACAGCCAAATTAAAGTTGTCAATAAATTAGTCGAATTCGTGTCAATAAATGTCGAATATATTTTCTGTAGTGGAAAAAAGGAAATAACAGCGGTACTATATTATTATTTTATTTAATATTTTTTTCTATTTCTATAAGTAAACCGCAAGCAGTGCACACATGGGAGATAACATTATTGCTTTCTTCATAGCTTTCATAGGTGTCCTATTTGCGTGTTTCATAAGAGAAAAGCTAGAAAATTCCCACTAGGTCCTTGGAAAACTGATGCGAGTTTCATACACATTGTCCCTAAGTCCATCAATTTCTATCAGCAGCGACTGTAATGCACACCAACAATGAAATCAAATCTGTAATTTCTTGCAAGCCTACTGTTCATATTACCACCCAGTCTGGTAATATAAATATTTTAACATTATTATGTTTTTGATAATGTTCAAAAGTTTTTAAAAGAGTTTCATAAAAAGTAAGAGCATTGAAAAAATTTAGTGTCATATATTTTGAACGCTTCATTATCTCTTATGAAGCAGTTTTGAAAAATTTTATACGCTATTTATCAAATATAAATTAAATATTTTTAAATAATTTTTATGAAATATAATATTTTGTAATTTTTTTGAACTATAATATCCCGTTATTTTTTGAAATATAATATTTTGTAATTTTTCAAAAAATATAATATTTTGTAATCTTTTAAAATATAATATTTTGTAATTTTTTTTTAACTATAATATTCTGTTATTTTTTTTGAAATATAATATTTTGCAATTTTTCAAAAAATATAATATTTTGTAATCTTTTTAAAACATAATATTTTGTAATTTTTTAAAATATAATATTTTACAATTTGTTTGGAAATATAATATTTTGTAATTATTTAAAAATATAATATTCCGTTATTTTTTTTGAAACATAATATTTTGTAATTTTCAAAAAATATAATATTTTGTAATCTTTTTAAAATATAATATTTTGTAATTTTTTTAAAATATAATATTTTGCAATTTGTTTTGAAATATAATATTTTGTAATTATTTAAAAACATAATATTCCGTTATTTTTTTGAAATATAATATTTTGTAATTTTTCAAAAAATATAATATTTTGTAATCTTTTTAAAATATAATATTTTGTAATTTTTTAAAATATAATATTTTGCAATTTGTTTTTGAAATATAATATTTTGCAATTTATTTTGAAGTATAATATTTTGTAATTTTTAAAAATACAATATTTTCTAATTTTTTTTAATATTATATTTTTAAATTATAAAATTTAAAAAAACTCATAACTTCCGCATTTTCGTTATGTTTTTACAGAATTTTTAGAAAATATTAAACGAGTAAGCGACCATACATATTTAAGACAGAAATTACTAGTATTATAAAGCGAAGTCAAATACCTTAATTTTTTAAATGGAGAATTTAAAAATAATAAATAAATAAATTAAAAAAAAAACATTCTAATTCACGTATTTACAAATTTATTTTAATTTATGTTTTCCTACAGGAAAAACATAGAAACTATTACAAAAATTTCATATTCGCTTACCTCATATCCATCATAGAATATGTTCTTTTTCCAGCTATTCTTAAATTACTTGCATTCTGCCGTGTTGACAATTATCCTTATACTTTTTCAGTCTGCGATATCATTTCCTTTTTTGTTTTACGACTTCCAGGTGGATATCCTCCCATTATTACACTACTTGGAAATACAGAAAAGAAATTTTCTCCGAAGAAAGGAAAAGATTCGGTTCGGGTTTCATTGTCTATCAGGAAATAATAAAATTAACCGCCATAATTGCGCATTAAGATTATGCAAAACGTATTTAAAGACACCTGTTACTTTAGAAGCATCTGTTCTTCTGCTAAATTAAATAAATACTACTGTGCCCCAAAAGTAAGACTAATTATTTTTTTTTTTTTCAAAAACTCATTATTTATTCTTCTTCAAATTTATTTCATCGCCTTCAAAGTAATCCCCCCCCCCCCGGACACGATGCACTTATGCCAACTTTTTTCCAATCTTCAATGCATGTTAAAAAGTCATCGGTAGGAAAGACCTTCAAAGCGCTCGGCGATTCACGTTGAATCTCTACAATCGACTCAAAACGGTGCCCCCGGAGTGCACTTTTGAGTTTAGGGAATAGCCAGAAGTCGCCCGGTGCGAATACGGTGGTTGTGGAACGATATGGGTTTCAATTTTGGTGAAAAGGTCACGAAGAATCAATGCAGTGTGAGTTGGCTCATTCAGTGTTTTAGGTACCAATCGAGATTTGACGCGTTTGAGGCACAAAATGGAATTGACCGATCCTTTTGAAATTCCAACGTCATCAGCAAGGTCTCTAATTGTAAATCGATGGTTTGCAAGCTCCAAATCTTTAATTTTTTGCACGTGAGCTTCGTCGGTTGAGGTTGATGGTCAACCAGAGGTCTCTTCGTCTTCAACGCGTTCTCTGCCTTCTCTGAACTGTTTATACCACTTGTAAACATTTATTTTAGATATACGAATGCTCACCGAATGCCTTCTGCAACATTCTATACGTAAACAAAATTTAATGTAAGTTCTTTGTTCAATTAATTCAGACATTTCAAAAATCGCCGGAATCAGTTTTAGCGTCTTACACAGCCAAGCGCAACGCAAACACTAATGAATATTTTGACGTCATATTTCACACAGATGTCAGGGACAGGGTCAGCAACCCAAAAAAGACAAAAAATTGAAATTCCACATGCCCAGGAATTTTAAATTGAAAATTGGTCTTACTTTTTGGACACAGTAGTAATAAAGTAATCGCCATAAACATGAAGACACCTGTTTCTTCGCAAGCATCTGTTCTTCTGCTAAATTAAACAAGAAAGAATAAATATGTATAATGTTTTCAAGAAGGAGGGTTACAACTATCTCTACAACTCATTCTTACAACCCCATCACTATACAATTTTATGACTCAACCATACTTTTTTTTTCATACAAATAAAATATTTTTCCGAGGAACAAAAACATTTTACTTTTTTTAAACCGGGGCCTGATGGCCGAATGGCTAGCGCTCTGGCTTTCGGTACCACAGGTACCGGGTTCAAATCCCGGCTTTGCCATGGGTGTTTGTAGTGGTTCGGAATCAAACTTTAAGCCGTAGGTCCCGGTCGCAATAGGATCGTATCGCGCTGCGAGGGCATTGTTACTCCGCGTCCGTGGCTTACCATCCAGTTACGCGCGCCCCCTGGATAATGCAAAGTGAGTAACATCGGTGCAGCCCTTGGCGAAGATCACGGTCTATTTGCCAGCTGCATTAGAAGACAAAAAAAAAACAACCTTTTTTTAACCGTAATTTCAAAAAAATTTTTCATCTCTATTCTGAGCTCAACACGCAACATCATCCTAAACATCATTAGAAAAATTACAATTTTCGGTCATACTATAATTCATCTATGACTAACTTAAGGAATAAACTTTCGATTAGATGTAAAATAAAATTCCATCATTCGGCCTATTCAACTTTGCATTTTACACGCTTTGCTCACAGCAGCAATTGTCTAATTCAGGGATGGCAAACCCTCGGCCTATGGGCCATACGCTGCCGTCTTCAACATTTTCCCGCGCCGTGAAATTTATCACACTTTTACAAAATATATTTATTTTTATAATGGCCAAAATAATGAAAACAGCTGCTTTTGAAATATATTCATCTCCCTTTCATGTTGAAATCGAGTTTGCCCCAGAATTTCTCAATTGGAACTGGCTGACTTACAATGCAATATTGAATTAAAACACATTTTTGAAACATCAGATTCAAAAGTAGATTTTTATAACACTTATGTCACAAAGAGATTTTCCAATTTTAGAAATCTGGCACAAAAAGTTGTTAGCGCCTGTGGTTCAACTTATCCTTTTTCGAAAATGAAACTGACCAAACACAAAACACGCTCAAACATAACGGACGCTAACTTTCAACACCAATTACAATATGCAAATACCCAAATTGAGATCGATTTGCGAAAGCTAAGTGAAAGAGTGGAGAAACAAATATCACACTAGTAAAATAAATATTTTTTAATGTTTTCATTTTTTTTTATTTTATTTATATTTATATATTTTTTATATTTCATTTTTAGTGTTATATATTTCTTTACAATGCACGTTTCGTATCATTATTATTATATTAACTATGTTTACATGTGAGATTAATAGTAAACACGAAAATAATAACTCATTATATTTCAATTTTTCACTCCAAAAAAAAATTTCTATAGTGGGCCTAAATGTAATATGGGGATATGTAATTTTATATGCGCCCCGCGAAGTTATGATTCATTTCCAAAGTGGCCCCAAAGATCGTTTGGTTGGCCACCCCTGGTCTAACTGAAGAAATTACTCAGTTTTTAAAATTCCCAGATTCTAAGAGACAATTCACTGAAACTTTTACACAAATTCATTTAGAATTTATTCTAAACAATACAATAAATATCTCTTTTAAATTCTTTTCCAAAATTCCAAATATTCATTAAAAATTACTATCCACGCTGCGATATTTCTCAAAAAATGGCAAAATTATCACGGCTTTTCAACTATCCGAGGACAAAATGGAACAAAATTTCTTTTTTTTTTTTAATTTATTATATTTTTAATTTTTATTAATTAAATAAAAAAAAATTTATAGTTGAATTAATTAATTTCCCCCTGAAATTCTGTAATTTAAACTACATTTACCTAATCAATTTAAACGCAATGCTATTTATTCCTTTCTGTTGGCAACCAGTCAGACAGTTGTCGTCATCACCAGACATCTGTCGTCATCATAATGACCTCATTTAGAACTCGTTTCATTCGGATAATACAACAATAACGCCGCCATTTGTTTCCGAACATTGCTTGCAGTTAGTTGGCTATTTGGGTAATTTAAATCTTCTTTATTGTTAATTAAAAGTAAGTTTTTGTTAGTAAATAATTTTTTAGAAATAAAAGTAAATAAATTTCCATTGTAATTTCTAAAATATGGCTGTGTACATCAAAGAAAGAAATGCTGGATATGTGTGATGCTAAAGCGATTCGTCAGATACATGTAAGTCACATTTTATTTCTTTACTTAGTATGTGGACGTACGTTTAATTTTTGAGTTATACAATTTAAATAAAAATGTGTACAATTTTCAGAATATTCAATTATCATTGGAAAGTAAATAATATTTTTTTTGCATGGTTTTAATATGTTTTGATTACTTCTTAATTTTTAATCATATGTTATATATTGATATTTTTCTGTTGTATGATTTTTTTTTTTTAAATAAGATAAGATAAATAATTTTTTAAAAAATAATAATATGAGGTAAATAATTTAAAAAAATAAAAATAAGTAAGATAAATAATTTTTATGGAATGGAGCTAAAAAGAGAATACTAAGATTAATTTAAAGAAAAGTAAAATGTATCTATTTTTTAAAATATTTTCACAAAAAAATTGTATTGTTTATTAGAAATAATATGCAAATATTGTAAAATAAAGCAGTATGCAGATAATTTGTAATTAGTACGATTAATAAACACATTTTTAGTTCATTTAAGATCTTTTTAAGATTTTGAATTTAAAAAAAGTCTAAATTACATACAAAATGAAATTACTAAGTATGTAGATGTAAGTTAATTTTTGAATTTTACAATTAAAATAAAAATATGAACAGTTTTCAGAAAATTCAATTATCGTAGGAAACGTAAATAATATTTTTGGTATGGTTTTAATATCTTTTCGTTACTTCTTAATTTTTGATCATATGTATATTGATATTTTACTGTTGTATGATTTAAAAAAATAATAATTTTCATGTTTAAAAATAATTTTGTAATAAATTAAAAGTAAATTTATTTTTGTGGAGGAATGCTTATATGTACGTTAATATGTTTAGAGGTATACAAAAATTAAACAAACCATGCCTACATATATTCAGAATAAAAACTTTTAATTGATTGCGTCTTGAAAAAGTAATATATATATTTTTATTTTTGAAAAATATATAAAGATATTTCAAAATGATATTTTTATGGAATGGAGAGTTGAAAAGAGAATGCTACAATTAATTTAAAAAAAAGTAAAATGTATCCATTTTTTTAAATATTTTTCACAAAAATATTTATTGTTTATTAGAAATAATGTGCAAATATTGTAAAATAAAGCAGTGTGCAGATAATTTTTAATTAGTACGATTAATTTTAATCAATAAATACATTTTGAATTTGTTTAAGATCTTAAATTCTGTTAAAATTGAAAAAAAAAAAATCTAAATTGCATACAAATTGAAAAAAATAATGTTAACTGTGTGCTTAAAAAGTTGCAAACATTTTATTAATACGTAATTATTATGATTTACTTTCAATAATACTGGTTTTACTAAGACAACATTATAAATGCGTCCGCTCTCTTCAACGGTCAATTTGGATATGAGATATTTCAAGGCCAACATTTCCCCCGGATCCGGTTTTCTTCTAAGCCAATCACATCACGCTGGTAGATTCTCCTCTGTTTCTATTGGAGGATATTTTTATAAATATGCGACAAATCGAGACTGTCAACATAACAAAAATGGATATCCACACTATGCTCAACCTCTGCTGGACTGTTTGGATTCGTATATTGAATTCGCCTCGATTTCAAAGACTTCTGGCAAAATTTTGTAAATCGATTTTAGAAGAGCTGCTAATTGCTTGGCCTAATTTCGAGAGTTTTTCTATTCGCAAGAATTTCAAAGTTTTCTCGCTTCGCCATTTTTTCAAAAGATTGCGTCAATTACAATGCTTTGAAAATTCGACATTTTTCAAACTTTTTTTGATTTGCTTATTTCACGCTTTAACAATTCGACAGATAACGACCTTGAGCAAGGAAATGATGATGATGATGATTTAGATTGATGGCAGATAAAAGAATTTCTTGCATATAGAAAATTATTTTATTTTATTACTTATTTACTTATTTTATTATTTTATTTTTATTACTTTTATTCTTGATGTATTATGTATTAGAAATAAAATATATATTATTATTATTATTATATTATAATATTGTATATTATTCCATATATACTTATATGGGCGCAACAGGTCACTGAATACAGAAAAAGAAAGTTGTAACTATTTTTTTTGCATACACACATTGTTTAATAGAAATAATATGCAAATATTGTAAAATAAGGTAGTATATAGATAATTTGTAATTAGTACGATTAATTTTAATAAATAAATACATTTCCCCCCGAACCGGTTTTCTTCGAGCCAAAGGCTGCGGATTTAAGTGCCTTTGATAGAGGGCAGATTGTAATGGCTCAGAACAAGTATTTCCGAAACTGGTAATACTTTGGTAATGGAGCCCCCCCCCCTTCGAATGACTTCCCTTAAATCAAAGGTATCGATCAGTAGATTTTTATTTATTCGAATTTTTTTCGTAGTGCGTTTTTAGTATTTTTTTTGTTTTTTGTTTTTCATTTTTTTAGTAGTTCGTATCATTATTTAGTAAAATTTTCTTTTCTTTAATTTTTGTCTTGACAATACTAATGTTTTGACTAGTGTGCCAATCATTGGCCTTATACAACTGTTTGAGTCACTTCTGATAAATTTGTTTGGTGATTATATTTTCATATAGTCACTTGGCGTAAGTAGCTCATCAGAGCTCTCGTTATTCAGAAATGGTTATCCCGACGTACGCAGTATTAAGGGTGCTGTTCACAAACATACTGCATCACCGCCACTTGTGGTATGGGGTGTGGGCGATATATCATCTCACTGACTAAAGAGTTTGCGGACGCAAATTCGCCGAGATGATTATCGTGCC
>BPLR01010808.1:0-54381 GCA_021605095.1 Caerostris extrusa
ACTAGCGCTCTGGCCTTTGGTACCACAAGCGTCAGGTTCGAATCCTGGTGGTGGTATGGATGTATATGAATGTTCAGAATTCCGGTCAGTTTAGCCCTCGTGTGCGCAAAATGACCGTAGAGCGTCAAACCAAACCAAACCAATCTTTATCTACTTATTACATTTATCTTCACTCTAAAATTGTCTCTTAAATCTAGAACGAAGGGAATGTCCTACACAAAAGGAAATACTCAATTATCCTCGTTTATGTGGAAAACTGAAAACAAAGGAGACTTTCCCACAACAACTGAAGTAAAATAAACAACACATATATATACACACTCCTTTCTTTTTTTACCGCGGGCATCCCCAACTTATGTAGGTTAAAGTTGCCGTCGGCTAGTTCTCACGTCCTTGGTCGTGAGCGCAAAGAAAGAAAAAAACTTCCACGTAAAAAATAATAATAAAAGAAGGAGAGATAGAAATTTCTTCCGCCCCCGACTCAAAAAAGCGCCAAGTAAGAGGTCAACATTCTTATACATTTCTCTCTCCCCTGTGCATTCCTTTGAAAGAAAATCTCTTTTAGAAGTTTCCTTTTGCAGGGTTGCTGGATTTAAGAGATTATCGCATCTTGGCGACGCTTTGTTTTTCTTTTGTAAAATTCAGAACAATGAAAATAACAGTGTTTTCTTTTAGAAAAAAATTGCATTTTTTAACCCTTGTATAATATTTCGAAGAATTTAAATTTTTATTAAATTCAATTATTAAAAAAGTTTCTTGTACCTTTTGAATTGCATATTTTAACAAATGGCTTTCATTTAAATAAATAGAATAAAAAGGGGATATTTTTATAACTAAAATGTTTCAAAATTTTGTAATATAATTGTGTTTTTAAATTTAATTACTTAATTTTAATGTATGAAATACTTTCTCTGAAGTTATTATTTAAGTTATGTTCTTTTATTTTAAAATGATATTCAAAATATTCTTCAAGATATCGTTTATATTTTGAGACTTTTCAAATTATTCCATTAATTATTCTATCATTTTAATTGAATTTAGTTAATAATTTTGTATGCAGAGGCATCATCAACTTCGTTAAAAATTGTAATATTAGTATATTTTAAATTTATTTTTTAGAAAATTAAGAATTTATTAATTTATTTCTTAGAAAAATTAATGCATAAGTGAATTTTTAATTCTTAAAAAATGAATAAATATTTTGAATAATTGAATTTTAACAGAATAAAATTGAATGCTTTATCATGGCATAATGGTCACTATTAATAACAATAATACTCGTATTTATTTTAAAAATTAAAATAAATTAAAAAATATAGCTGTATCAAGTTTATTTTATACAATAATTCAAATGTGGATTATTGTTAACTTAAAAATCTTTGGAATCAATCAGTATCTCTTAAAATATGACATCATTTCTTAATTATTTGAATATATATATTTTTTCCTTTTTACTATATATGAGTACAAAAAAAGAACTATTTTTATTTTTTATTATTTCTAACTTAATTAATAAACGAGTATTAGTCTCATCATGTACAATTACTAATAATTTTATTTTTATATTTTTTCATTAACTACAGATTTTTATCAAAATTTATGAATTACAACAAAAAAAAAATTTTGATTTTATACTCTACCTTTTATTATTGTTATTGTTTGTCTATTTTAATTATTAAACATCTTTTACATATACGTGAGGAATAAATGGATGATTAGCTTATCTTTTAATTAACTGAATTGCAAATTTAGAAAAAAATTTTATGTGTTGTACAAATTTAATTTAAAAATACACAAGGCTGAACTTGTAACATTTAATTATTTCTATTTATGTAAAAGAAAAAATATATATATTTTTATTACTGCTTTTATCAAATTTATTTTTATTACAAACTGCTACAGTGTAATATATTGCAAAAAGATAATCAACCTCTTCCTTTAAGTTTCTCGTTTAATACCTACATGCTCTCTTCATAAAACATGTAACATATTTGACGCAAAAAATGGTGGAACATTTACTTTTTAATAATTTTTTTTTTTCTTCTTTTCTTTCTTGTTGAGGTACTACACTACTTGAATAAAAATTATTAAGTATACGACACACCTTCACAGCTGTACTTTTACAAAACAGGTTTATCTGCTTCAAATCAACTCTCATTTGTTTTAGTCGGTTTTATCTCTAAAAAGACTTAAGGTTCTGTTTCAAATTCTTCAGCTATCTCTCAGAGCAAAGCCACCCTATCACTTTTACTCGGATATTTATCGGGAAAGTTAAATCCTACTACTTGAATGAAATGTACCTGTACAAACCTAAAACGTTATCAACAGGAAAACATCATCAAATTTATATTGATAATGGTATTTATTGAACTTTTGACCTCGAGTGCTCTCTGTTTACATTAAAAAAATTCAACATTATTTATTTAACTCTGTTGGAAACTTTATCAACAACAACAACACATTTCCTTTTCCATATCATACGATTACGTTTGCACGAGAAATAAACTCTTCTCCTACAGCCGTTTTCATTCATCAAAATAAAAGAATTTAAGGTTTAAAATATGGAAACTGGCTCGATTATTTTTCTAATGTAAATTTGAAAATACAAGTAGTTACTTTTTTAAAAATTAGATATTTTGCTTGTTTTGTGTAGATCCCAAAAGTGAATAGCTTTAATAACTTAATATGGATTAAATAATGATTCTATTAGCTAAAAAAAATAGATCATATTCGTACTATCGGAAGTTTCATATAAATTCGCATGTGTTATAATATAATTTAAGGAAACTATGAATAGTTTATTAGTAGTATTTGTACAATAGCTACTTATAGTTTTTAATTGTTACTTGTAAAAAATAGCTACAAGTACTATAAATTGCTATTTTTACAAGTTTAGATTAATTATATTAAAACACATAACCATCATAACAGGCCCATGGTTGGCCAAGACCATCTTCCCACTGGCAGATTTTAAGATAGGAGACGTTTTTCTTTTTACGAGGTCGGGTTGTTAGCACTAGGCTCAACGATCAGCCATATTAGACCGGGACCTACGGTTTAAAGTAGATTCCAAAAACCACTACAAACATCCATGCCACCGCCGGGACTCGAACCCGAAACCTTTGGTACCGAGCTCTAGTCACTGGCTCAGTCCCCCATACACATTCATAATTGCTTATAAATATGTGTGTTATAATATAATTAATCTAAACTTGCTTAGAAAATCGCTATTTATTGATTTATAAATATATAAAAATATAATTGAATCATTCATATTTTCAATAAAAACTTTTTCTATTTAATAACTAATTTTGATAAGAACTTAATATGGATTAAATAAAGGATTCTGTTAGCTAAGCAATTAATTAATTATATTCGTTATATCAGAAGTTTCATATAAATTCATATGTATTATAATATAGTTCAGCTTGAAACTTGTTTAGAAAAATAGCTATTTATTGATTTATAAATATCTAAAATAATATAATTGAATCGTTCATATTTTCAATAAAAATCTTTTTCAGTTTAATAAATAATTTTAATAAAAACTTAATTTCGATTAAATAAAGGTTCTGTTAGCTAAAATTAATTGATCATATCCGTATTATCGGAAGTTTCATATGTGTTATAATATAATTAATCTGAACTTGTTTAGAAAATAGCTACTTATTGATTTATAAATATATAATAGAATATAATTGAATCGTTTATATTTTCAATAAAAATCATTTTTCAATATAATATGAAATTCATAATCTGTTTTAAATACTTTGAGGAGATTAAATTAAATTATTAATTCTTTATATTTTCATGACTTCAATTGCTTAATTGTTTAGCTGTATCAATTAAAAACAACTTGTTTAAATAATCTAAAATGATTTGTTATTATTATTTTGCATGTGGATAATTTTTCTCAATATTTACAATGTAAGAAAAGGGTAATGCAATGTATGCTCACTATTTGTAATGTATGAAAAAGGTAATGCAATGTATGCTCGTTATTTACGATGTATGAAAAGGGTAATGAAATGTATGCTCAATATTTACGATGTAAACAATACATTTGAGTAAATCAAATTAGCACAGAATTTTAAGAGTCATGGCATTTACTATTTTTAATTTTTTTACATCATTTTCTCTATTAAGCTCATTTTCATGAATCCTCTTTTTTATAAATAAAAAAACCCGTTTTCATTTATTATTATTACTTATTTAGTTTCATCGTCTTTACTGAATGAGAAATTTCGGGAAAACATATTTTACAAAAAAATTCTATAACTGTATCCTCTTTATGCTAAATTTCTGTTAGTAATACTTGAATATAGATAATTTTTAATGTAATTCTTGTAATCGGAAAATACAAATAAATTAACATCTATTATAATGCTTATATATTGGAAATTGTATTTAAATAATTGTCGATTGTGTAACACAGTTATATATAAATAAAATTATTGGAAATAAGTGTCTTTCTTAAAAGTGGACGATACATACATAAAAAGAATATTTTTTACATCGTTTCTCTATGAGAATCCCTTTCATGAATCCTCAGTTCTATATATATATATATTATTACTTTTTATTATTACTTATTTAATCTCATCCCCTTTACTGAATGAGAAAAAAATTCACTAACGATTTTCTCTTTATGTTAAATTTCTGTTGAATATAGATAATTATCTGATTATAGATAATTTTTAATGTAGTTCTTGCTAATTTATTCGTGTTTAATATTAATATATGCTTATATATTGAAGATTGCATTTAAACTAGTGCCGACTGTGTAACACGGTTATATATAAATAAAATTATTAGAAATAAGTGTCTTTTTCAAAAGTGAACGATACACACACACACACCAGAACTCATTGTTTTTTATATCTTCTCACCTTAACTGACTTTGATAAGTTATTATTTAAATAATGCATTTCTTTCTAATGTATGATACATAGGAAAAAAGAAAGTTAGTAATGCACAATAAAAAATATATATATACATCTTCTTTTACAAGAACTGTCGGAAAAGTTTTGGAATTCTTTTGACAAAAAAAAAATAATAATAATAATTCGCATATTTCAACGATAATGCTTGGGCAGATTTAAATGCCTAGCGTTATGAAGAGATATACGGGTTTATTTTTTTTTTTTTAAAGCGTGAGAACATGACATTTTCAAACATTTTGAAAAATATTCTTGTCTCTTCTCTACTTCGGAGTTTTATCTTCTTTTTTCTTTTTTTCTTTTATTTGTTTGTTCTTTTGAAAAATATGGCTTGTGGGGTTATAATTTCTCGGCAGTGCTCAAGAAACAGTTACAAAACTATCCAACCGCGTCAGAAAAAAAGGAGTAAAAAACGATTATTCTGTTTTGCTTCTTTTTTATGGGCTGGATTTTTCGCCGCATTCTTTGGTGAATTTTTCGTGGGAAAAATCTACCTCCGTTTCTGACTTTTACTTTATTTTTGTGCTGCCGTTGTTCTTGTGTTTGCAATTGAATATTTAGTAGTTAAACATCACTTGCTGATATGTTTAAAAACGTGGTTTGGCTTTCATGTGATGCGTAACCGTTATGCGGAGATTGAGATAAGTCTCTTATATCTTTTTTAAATAAGAGATTGGATCCATCAATTTGCTCGTATAAATTAAATTTTCGTGTCTAGAATTGAGATATCTGATTTTATTTAGCCTATATTTTATTTAGTGTTTTCCAAAGTATGAATGAAAAATAATAATAATAACAAATAAAAAGCAGAATTAGTTATAAAATTATGTCAAACAAAAGATGAATTTAAAACCTCTGATATGCTAGATGGAAAAATTGAATGGAAATATTTTTTTTTTCAACTGTTTCATTTATTTCATTATAAAAGTTGGCTTGGAAGTTTATTTCATTATATAGTTGGAATTCTTGTCTCTTTGAATATTTAGTTGTTAAACATCACTTATTGATATTATTGATAAGCGTGGATTGGCTTTAATGTGATCTTGGCTAATCTTTAACTTACTTAATCATTCTATTTATAAATTTTGTTCACTAGTTAACTCTGCAATAAAATTTCTTGCCCTTTTAAATTAATAGTTCGTTATTTCTGGCCGTGGCTCAGTGGTAATGTGCGCACTGGTGAATATTAGGGCGGAGGTTCCATCCGCTGGCGGCTTAGTTATAGACACTATTTCGAAAAACGAGGCTGACTTTTGGGATGTTCAGTATCTCGTCTCGTTAGTCGGGCTACCTGATAGGAGTTTCTGATTTTATACGATACGCAAATGCGGGGGGTTGTTCCCACTGAAAGCGACACGGTGCAAAAGTGAGACGTCTACCTACGGGTGCTCCATTAACAGAAGCTGCTCTCTCTTCCCTCCTTCCACGAGGGATACGACAACAACAACTATTTCTGTTCTAGTATATTAATACATTAACAGGCAGTGAGGGGAAGATTGTGTTGAATTATTGAAATCAGTTCACTTTTCTATATAATAAATACTATCGGTTCCCATTGTATATATATTTTTAAAATATACATAAGACTTGATCAATGTTTCCGGACGTGAACATTATTAAAAAAAAATTTTTTCCAAACCTATGAATTTATTTACGTCTCAAACTGTTGATTTTTTATCAATAAATTTTTCTTAGTTATCGATACGCTGTAAATTGCATCGTTTGCATATATATATATATATAAAATGTGGTGTATAGGTAAGTATGTATATATGAATTTGTGTGTGCATATGTATATATATATATATATACTATTTGTATATATATATATATATATATTTTTACTATTTGATTTAAAATGATCGCTGTGGCATAACATTTTTTTTTCTTATAATGTTACAATTTTTTGTTTATAAAATATGTTCATATAAAAGTAAGTATTTTTCTTCTAATTACGTCACAGCACAGGCCCATATATATATATATATATATATATATATACATACACGCACAGAAAGAAAGAAAACTGCGTTCCAAAGGAAGGAAAAGTAGCTGCATCCGGGGTGTTGCTGTTGCCCGAGAACCTTGACCTTGAATATAAGAATTACCGCGATTAAAGGGAAGGAGCGCCGGCTTTAATTTTTTTCTTTCTTCTCTCTCCCTTGCTGGAATGGAAGGAAAAAAAAAAGCAGAATAATAATTTACGCTATGTGAGGAACGCTCGCAGTTTAGGTCGTGAATGTACTATATATATATATTAATAACGATGTGAGAACATGTTTTGTGTAAAGTAGATCAAAAGACCGATTGCGGTTCAAATCGAATCGGCTCTTTAAATTTTTCTGGTGCAAAAAGTAGATGTTCGTGAGATACTACGGAGAGAAACAGCTGATATTAGTGAGTAAATGAAGTAGGCGGAGGCAGACATGTCCACGTTTTCAGAAAAAAGGTTGTCAGTGAATGGCATGGTTTTCTTTGTCCGGTGTAGATCACAGGAACACTAAATATAAGGCATAAATTACAAATGTTTAAAAATAGAATCATTATCGGTTGTTGTTGGCATCTAGATTTCAGTATATTTCGTGACAGATCTCAGAATTTCCATTACCATCAATGTCACCTCCTTTGAAAATTCTCATAAACAATATCAAATTATTTTGATTTGAAAAAATGATCTTGAAAAAAAACTAAGTATTTTTAAATATAATTATTTCGATATATTGTTTCGTATTATGCGGTTAAATTTTTTGTCATTGTTTATCCGTATACTTCATCTAAAGCATCTCTTACAAATATTGGCGCAACCTATAATCAAACAACTTAGTCTTATTTAAAAACTTATACACGAAATTATTATTATTGCTTAAATAAATTTAAATTTTATAAATTGTATATTTTTAAAATTAATTATGTTCATTATCAAATTTCCTAAGGAAATGTGGTGATATTCTGTAAGAATATTTATAAAAGATTTTTGTTAGACTCTCAATAGATTTCTTTTAAATTCAATACTAAGAATTTAAATTAATTTTTTTTTTTTTTTATAAATTTGAAAGAAAAAAAAAAATTTTACTGTTTTCTGTTTGAAAATGCATTTGTATATTGTACGTTTTAATTTTCATAAAATAGACTAAGGTACTTTATTTTATTTAACAGATTTAATCATAACTACAGAATGCAACAAAAATGAAACAAACATACGGATATCTATCTAATCAAGCAATGGATGTAGTTGTAGATGAAAACCAAAATAATTATGTATAATTTTCAATTTGCCGCAGAGAAAAGTTAATTTCATTTGTTTTAATATAAGGTTTTTTTTTTTTTCCTGTGACATAAAATAAAATAAATTTCAAATAATTAATGTTATACTTATACATAATCATTTAAAAAAAAAAAAAAAAGAATTTATAAAGAGTATTTGCTCAACATTCAGAAAGCTTTTTCACTTAACTAATGAAATTTTAATTAGTGTTGTAATTCATGATATAAGATTTTAAAAATAATATCTATTTTATTAGTTTGGTTTATCGCTCTACGGTCATTTTTGCGTACTTTGGGCTAATTAGGCCGGAGTCTACAGTTTAACATGGATTCCGAACCACTCACGAAATCCATCCCACCTCCGAGGATTCGAACCTGAAGCAACCAAAAGGCCAGAGCGCTAGACAATTAGCCATCAGGCCACTCTATTTTATTGAAAATTTTTCCTTGAAATGAAGATTTATTTATCAAATGGTTGTTGAAGGTTAATAAAAATTTGAATGCCACTAATTTCAACTTCCAATAACTGAGTATAAAAATTGATATTAGATGAAGTCCAAGAGATTAATGTTTTAATAAGAAAATTTATAATGTAAGTTGCAATAACTGTTATTTAAAAGCAAATTCTTTACTGAAAACTCTTAACTTAAAAAGAACATAATATTTCATTTCTTTTTACATTCAAAGTTGTTGTTAAATTTACTACAATCCAATTTGTATTTTGAATCTAGTACTAAATCATATGAAGCAAATAAGTGTCATAAAATATGTAAATTTAATATACTATTGTCTTAGAATGAAAATTATTGGAATTTAAATGCTTTTTAAATTTAAATTGATAGTTCAATGAGTAATTCGATTTATTCTGTATTAGAAAGAGTGTAGAATTAAATTTAACTTCAGTTGATTCTTTTTTAAAATTATTATTGATATATTATTATTCATAGAAACTAATTAGAACTTTTTTTGTGTGACCAATGATATTGCACGAATTAATTTGCTTTTTTCAATTTTTTCTCGTTAATTGTTATTATTCTTAATTTAAAGAATCCATCTTTATTATTTATATAACTATCGCTCTCCTGGAAACATAGGCGGCATGATGGCCAATTGTCTAGCGCTCTGGTCTTTAGTACCACAGGTTTCTGGTTCGAATCCTGACGCTGGCATGAATGTTTGCGAATGGTTCTGAATCCACGTTAAACAGTAGGTCCCGGTCTGATTAGCCTAAAATGTGCAAAACGTGACAGTATAGCGACAAACCAAATCTAGAAACATGGGATTTGTTCATTAATGCTGTTAGAAATTTTTAAATTCTGTCAAAGTTCTTCTGAAGAAAAAAATATGTTCTATCGTAATATAAATTCTTTAAGAATTTTCATTTTTTTTTTCCCTTTATTTTTTGTAATAATTTTGTTAATACACATTTTATATTTTATTCTTAAAAATTCATTGTTTAGTTTACCAAGTCCATGAATCTTGTAAAAGAATTATAAATTGCTGTATACATTTTATTACAACAATTTTCGGTGTGTTGTTTACATTTTTCTCTTATAAAACACTAATTTATTTTAAGTTAAATATTTTGTTCATAAAAAACATTGTTTAGTTTATCAAGTCCATGAATCTTGTAAAAGAATATAAATTGCTCAAAAGAAACGTATACATTTTATTACAACAATTTTCGGTGTGTTGTTTACATTTTTCTCTTATAAAACACTAATTTATTTTAAGTTAAATATTTTGTTCATAAAAATACATTGTTTAGTTTATCAAGTCCATGAATCTTTATTGTAAAGAATATAAATTTCAAAAGAAACATATACATTTTATTACAGCAATTTTCGGTTTGTTATTTACATTTTTTCTTATAAAACACTAATTTTTCTAAGTTAATTATTTTTGTTTATTAAGAAAAATTCATTTATCCAAACAATGAATTTTGTTTAGTTTATCAAGTCCATGAATCTTTGTTGCAATAAAATGTATATGTTTCTTTTGAGCCAGTTATATTCTTTACAACAATCTTCGGTGCGTTGTTTACACTTTTCTTATAAAAACACTAATTCATTTTAAGGGTAATATTTTATTGTAAAACAAAAACAAGTTCATCCATAGCATAACTGCGAACCCTCTGAACCAGTACCGCTAAACCTCCGACCTCCTGAGGAACGCATACTACACTCTCCATTCGTAATCCGCATCGTAAAAGCTTTAATAGACATCCCAAACATTCTCGGGGTGGATGCAGCGTTCCGAATCTTTCCTCGACCTCCGCGCGCCTCCCAAGACGAGCGAGAAGTCGGTCAAAAAACCTGGCCACATTCCCACGGGGACGACGCACAACCGTGAGAAAGGAACGGGTTGTCCACTGGCAGGCATTCCCCTTCCACACCGCAGAAACGGGCCCCTCCCACACCGGACAGAAGATGCTGTGGGTGTTGTCCAGGTTATTGGTTCTGCTCTCTCTCCGTGCCCTCGATATCGTCTGATGCAGCCTTTATTTTTAATGTGGGTGAACTGTGTTCCCATCCGCACCCGTAACTGTCTTGGATCCAACTTTAATCAGTTGTTGTTGCTGTTGAACCACTCTGTTAGTCGGAATAAATGATTTCCAATGGGCCACACTCGTGAGAATAAGGAATCATATTAAAGTTTCGTGTAAGGAATACTGAATGTGCTATTATTATCCACAATGAAAACAGTATTATTTTACTTCATTCACTTCGATGATTACTAAGAGGAATGAATGAAACCAATCATCTTGAATTTCGTATTTTTACCTCTTAGCTGATCTTGTGCAGTTGATTTAGTTTGGAGCAAACTACTATCATTAGTATTGTAAGGAATTACGATGCCTGTCCAAAGTACAGATATGTGATTTATGCCTGATTGCATATTAAATTTACTATATAGGGTTAGCATAAATGAATGATCAGATTTTAAAAATTTATGTTTTTCAAAAAATTATTACGTATAATAAATTTAGTTATACCCAAAACTAATGTTGCAAGCTTTTTAAAAAAAAAAAAATCGCTTTTAATTTATTTGTAGTTACACGATATGTTTCCACAACACTGGATTGGACTTTTGTAGACGACGATTATTGCGTTATTTACATGAACATGGATTTCTTTCTTTATGAAATTACGTTAAACATCTTTATAAACTACCTTTGTTGAAAACATGCAACGAACTTATAGAAAGCATCACGTAAAACTGTATGCCCCGGTCTAATGATCCTAAAGTGTGCAAAAATGACCGTAGAGCGACAAACCAAACCACATAGAAAGCATCGGTGCTGCTTTTTAAAAGTCATTGAAAGTGTTAAAATTGCAAAATGTACGGAACGCATTTGATTACAGATTAGTTGTTTGTATTACGAAAGGCTCGCATATCAAATATTTGTAATTGAGGGGAAAAAACATGTAATGTGGGTTTTCCCCCATCATATAGGACGCCATCATAGGATATTTTTTTCCCCGTGTATGTGTAATATGGACTATGCTATATGTAATAATTTTGAAAACGAAATCTAGTCAATCATTCATTTATAATCCGTTTATAATCTTTTTAAATCTAGTCAATTATTCATTTATATTAATCATGTATTTCCTTGAAATAAAAACGAGATGAGGGTTATGTGATGATTTTGTATTTTTAAATAAATTCTTCCATAAGAGGAGTATCCATAATTGTTCGTTTCAAATTTTAATGAAATAGAGTTTCTTTTTACTTTTATTATAGTTTTATATGAATTATCACTTAAATTCAATAAGAATTTATTTAAAAAATATATTACTATTTTTCCTTAGCATCAAACTTTTCGCATCTAATATTAAAATTCTATCTTAGAACTAGCATAACCGCCATTGTCACATTTTTAGATTTATCTTTTTATTATATATCATCCATTTAAAAAAGAAAATCTCTTTCATCAGGCTATATGTAAAATAAAAGGAACGTTCTTGTTTTATAAGATATATATACTCATCTCTTAGAATAATAAGCTTTTTATCAAATGTCTTAACGAACTCGCAATAGGATAAGTGGTCTGATTAGTAGTACGATGGGTTTCCCATCAAGGAAGCTCGATTCCGAGCTTGAGAAATAAAAATCGAAATCGAAACCTTTTGTACACCTGATAATAGGCACGATAAATCTGCAAGCCGTAAGGTTGGAAAAGAATATCAATAGCACTAATGTCACTTTTGAGAACATTCGCACAAAAATTGTAGTAATGTTGGTGTAACGGGATATCTAATGATGCATTCTGGATGACGTTAAACTTGCTATGTATCTGTCGTTCTAGAGGCGGAAGACTTCAGATAAAAGTGCATAACATTTGATATTTACTACTATCTCACAATTACAGAGATCCATAAATCAAATATGTAAAATTTCCTTGCTGTTAATCTTTGTTAATTAACTAATGTTTTTTTTTTTTATTATTAAAACGTTGATGCTGCCAGATAAATTTACTTAATCAATCAAAATACAAGTACGTATATTAAATTTATTAACACTCACAAATTTCTGCGATGTCTATCTTAACATGCATAGTAGTAAATAATTTTCTGTTTTAACAGAAAGCATTCTTGTCCATATGACAGTATAAATATTTTGTTTCGCTGTATAATTTTTTGATTGTTATATTTAAAATGAAGGCCGAGTGGCTAGCGCTCTGTACCACAGGTTTGGATTCGATTCCGAGGTGCCATGGATGTCTGTAGTGGTTCGAATCCACTTTAAACCGCGGGTCTTGGTCTAACATGATAGTAGAGCGTTGCGGGGACATTGTTACTCTGCGTCCGTGGCGTAGTGCTAAGTGTTCGTCGGTGCAGCCCTTATGGCATAAAAAAGATCACGGTCTAAGTATTTGCCAGCTACAGTAGAAAAACAAAAATATTTAAAACGATCATTGACGTTTCCTATTCATGGGGTTGAATGAAAAACAAGAATACGTTTTTACATTGCTTAGCCATCCAACCTTTTACAATACTATAAAATAAACGAGTTTTATTTCAGTGTCACGTTTTAATATGGATTTTAAATTACCAAAACGATGATAGGACGAATACCGGCTGAGGAGGCCTACCGAATTCCTTTCCACCAATAATCTAATTAAATCACGAGAAGAAAAATCTCATCCGACACACAACACATACATACTGGGGAGAGGTAAAATAATAATACAAACATAACAATAGTCGAAAAAAAAAACCCGTTGATGGTTGCATTTGAAGAAACCGCGGCGGAAACAATTTTTTTTTTTTTTTTTTTTTTTATCTTCTTCTTTCTTCCCCTCCATCTGATTTGTTTTGTAATCCATCATTTCCAAATAGCCTACATGTCTGTGTAATGACTGAAAGAAAAAGAAGAAAACCATCTTCGGAATGCGCTGCAGGTTTTTTCGGTAAAACTGCTTGTGTTGTCTGCAACCCTCCCCCTCTTCTTGTCTCCTCTCCTCCCGTCCGGCTGCCCTTCGAGAATGATTGTCCTTTTGATTCGAATGCGACTGAATGTACTTACCTCAGTATAATAATATAGAGGGAGCAACAACAACAAAAAAGCTTTTTTTTTTTTTTTACTTCTTTTCTTTCTTTTTATTATTATTTGAATAAAAGTCTTTCTGGGTATATCAAATTCCTATTCATTGCTATTTTTTTAAAGCCGGTGTTATAGGGTTGCCAGTTTGCCCCTGTTTTTCTCTGACCTACCCCCCTCTTTTTTTCTTGGCCTCTTATCCTAGTGTCCAAAAAATGTACTTCTTTTCCTTTTCTAAATGGGAAAATATGTTTTTCTTTTTCTTTTTTCAATGTTTTGAAAAAAAAAAAAATTTTTCTTTTTCTCCTGTGTTTTATTTAGCGGCCTGATGGCCATTTGGCTAGCGCTCTGACCATTGGTACCACAGGTTTCAAGTTCGAATCCTGGCGGTGGCATGGAGGTTTGTTAGAAATCCACGGAATCCACGTTAAATTGGAGGTCCCGGTCTAATTAGCGTAAAGCGTGCAAAAATAACCATAGAGCGGCAAACCAAACTTGTATTTTATTTAGTTCAAAATTAAATTGTATCACTAAAGAAATCTTACAAAACTATTATTAGCATTTAATTTAAAATGCGTAAAATACATAAAAATTCCGATGTTGTTCAAAAAAAAATTAAATTCTAATTTATTATATGTATTATAAACATTCAGACCTGGCGGCCGAGTTGCTAGCGCTGTGACACTCAGAGCTCAGTAACATTACCTCAATAATGCTCAACGATCATATTAGACCGGGATCTGCAGTTGAACGTGGATTCCGAACCACTCACAAACATTCATGCCACTGCCAAAATTCGAATCTGAAGCCTGTGGTACCAAAGACCAGAGCGCTAGCCAATTGGCCACCATGCCACTTAGTAATATAGAAGAATTATTCCCGAATCAAGGCCCGTAACCTGCATTGACTCAGAATTTTTGATTCTGTTTTGTTAATCTGATTTCGAATTTAGTTTTCTTCCTTCAGATATCTAATGCGCTATTCACCAAATTGCTAGAGCCCAGCATGTACCCCCTCCCTACATCAGTGAGCCCTTTGTGTACCACGAACAACAGGCGATGAAAAGAAATCGCCACAGTCGCGTGTCATTAAAAGAGCATCCTTTTTATCAGACAATATAATTTTTGTTTGTTTCAAATGAAATCAGTTTGTTCAATTTCCAAATAGTAACCAATTTGTTTCAAATGAAATCACATTCACTGCCGACAAACGGAACTAGTTTTTAAACAAAGAAAGCAAATGGTCACACATCGAAAAAAAGAAGACGAAAAAAAAAAAAAAAAAAAGGAAACTACAGGCAACAACCCATTAAATCATCGCGGATGTTTAGTAGGAAAAAAAAAAAAGGGGGATGGGATAGTATCTTAATTACAAAAAGAATGCGTTTTCTTTTTCTTTTCTTTTTTTTTTTTTTTTTAAGTTTACAATTTAATGACAAAGAATTATCCACATGATTAGTCGATTGTGAAAGAACATTGAAAAATCACGTTATACTAGGGGGAATCACGGTCTTTCATTACCAAACTGAAACTGTTAAAAGGAATACCTTTTGTTTTGCTCTGACTCAGTAGCAAATAAAAAAAAATTTTGTCTCCTAAGCATGTACTTTTCTCGTTGTTTATCTCCATTTATTTCTAAACAAAAAAAAAAGACTGCATTACACTTGAACAATGAGACAAAAATTTTTTTTTATTAATTATTAGCAAATACAGTTAAAAGATCATAATTGCTTCATCAATTTCTTTATCAGTATAAATAATGAATAATTGTTAATAACATTATTAGCTTTCAGATTTTATTCCACTGATTATCTTTTATTTTAAGGTAATCCTGTAAATTATCCAAATAATTTTTGCACTCACTTAAAAGATATCTTCATTACTCTAAATTTGCTTAGAAAGGATACTTGTATCCAATAAAAATAACAGTATCAAATTAAGATATAGCACTTTATAGAAAGTTTAAAACAAGCAAAAGAAAATTGTACATTTTAAATACAAAGATGGTTGTTTTAGTGATGAGGGTTACAAATCGTAATGCATTAAATCTTTTTCTTTTCTCTTAACAATACAGTAGTTTCTATAAGAATCTTCTTTCATTGTGGATCCAAGATAGCTTTATATAAGCCTCAGTGCAGAAAAAAGTTTCTCAATTCTTACTGTTAAATCAATAACTGTCTTTGCTGCCGGTTGTGTTATTGAAGAATACAATTGAGTTGTCACCTTAACTTTTAATTTTAAAGTGAATTATTCGTATAATTTTGGAGAAATAAAATTATTTTTGTAAAAGAGTCGGGAATCTGATATTTAAATCAACTATTAATTCTGATTCTTCCTCTCCACCTTGGTATATTGGATTGATATAACATTGAACATAGTACGCAATTATTCGAGTTTTAAATTTTTAGTAACTACAAAAGTGTGTGTCCTGTCTTTGCGTAGTTTCAAATAATATCATACTTTTATCATTTTTTTAAAGAAAAATATTAATTGAGATTCAGAATTTTTTCAGAGAAAGGTTTTCATTCAATATAATTATTCATACAATCTCAAATCATCAAAGCAATTATACTCTGGTATTGTAGTAAATCACTGATTTATTATTAAAAATTATCTTAATTTAATTTAAATACAAAAAAAATGCGTCAAGACTTGTAAGTTACGCAAAAGGTGTAAAAAAAGGGATAATCCATGAAAATATAATTCATTAAGAAGAAAAAAAAATTGAACCCTCTATGAAGCATAATCCTGCGATCTGTACAAAATTCATTTTTTGTACATTATATAAATAATATTACTTAGCTTTTTTTTATCAAAGCTTTGTTAATTAATTGTGAAAAATCATTTTTACAATTTAATAACTTTATAATAATTCACGTTTTTATTACTCAGATTTAAAAAAAAGAATAATTTATTTATAATTTATTAAGTTTTATATTTAATTTATTTATTTTTATTATTTTAGTAAATAATTTATTGTGAAAAAAATATAACCGTAGCATTATTATACTAGGAACAGTTTACATTTAAAAAGTTAAATGTTTTCTACTAAATAACTTCACGTATAGAAAATTTTTAAGAAAATGTGCATAACAATAAAAAAAAATTATGGTTTTGTTGTTAAATATTTTTCTAATCTGAAATAAATAAAGTTGTTAAAATATGAAAAATTATTTTTAGATTAATGGTGGATAATGATGGAATTTAAAAGATAGGGAAGTATATAATAGAAGTAGTAATAACTAAAGTGTATCACAAACTTACAATTATTAATACTGATGATTCCGATATTCATATGAATTTGATTTTAATATCATCTTAAATTATTTTAGGTGAATAATATGCAGTTAATGTTGAGGGGGCAATTATCATAAAATATTGAAGAATCATATGATTTGTTTTGCTATAGTTTGAAGTGCTTAATAACTTGATCCATTTTGGTTAAAATAGTTTTATTTTGAACTTTAGAATTATATCGTAAAAAAAAAACAGTTATTATTTATTTCAAAATTTAGATATTTTTAGGCTAAATGAAGCTTTTAATTTTTTTGTAATTCCAAATTTCTCTGTTGTAAATAACTAAGTCCCTGGCACTGCAGGTCCCGGTCTAATTAGCCCAATGTGTGCTCAAAATGACAGTAGAGCGACAAACCAAACCTAGCACTACAGCCCATGGGGGTCCAAGCCGTCTGTCTACTGGCATATTTCGTTTTACAGGGTAGGGTTGTGAGCCCTGCGCTCAACAAGCATAGTAGACCGGGACCTACGCTTTAAAGCGTATTAAGAACCACTACAATATCCATGGCACCGCCGGGCTCGATCCGTAACTAGACGAAACCTGTGACACCGAGCTTCAGAGCGCTAGTCACTCGGTCATCAGGTCCTCAATCCTGTATTGTAGAAATTACTATTTTTGGTTGCTGTTTACTTTTAAACCGAGGAATCATTTGAGTTTGATGGAGGGGGGGGACAACATTTTTGTTAAAAAATGTAGCTAATCTAGATTTAATTTTTATATTTCTTTTGTAAATTTAATCCATGTGCTAACATTTTGCAAATTCTTGTGTGTTCAGGTTATTGGACATCTGCCATGGTCCTCGACTAGCCGAAAGAGCAGCAGCTCATTCTATACCTCGTATTTGAACATGTTGATCAAGACTTGGCTACTTATCTGAAAAGTGTCGAGACCTGGCCTGCCCCAAGAAAAAATTAGGGTGAGCAGAAACTTGCTGTCCTTCTTTGTTGCAAATTATTAATTTTGCATATCAGTTTACGTATATTAACAATATATGTCTAATAGCTACTTTGTTTTTTTCTCTGCAGGAAATTTTTACAGATACTCAGCAGCATCGATTTTTACACTGCAATCGTATTGTACATAGAGATTTGAAACCTCAAAACATACTCATCACAAAATACTGGACTTGTAAAGTTGCGGACTTTGGATTGGCTAGGATATTCGAAAATCAAGTGCCTGTGACATCCGTGGTAAGAGAATCGCCCATGTTTATTTATACTCTTTTAAATTTATCGATACGACTTAACCATTTCTTTTAATATCCTGTAAAATTCATGCTTTAAAATATTTCTGAAAAGAGAAATAAATAAATAAAATTAATAGATAAATTTCTGAAACTGCTTTACTAATTTATTCAATAACTCCGTAAATTAACTTTTACACCAGATTTTATTTTATTTTTAATATGGGAAAGAATAACGATAGCGTACATCAAAAAAAAAAAAGTACTCCATAAGTACGTAATATAGTGGGCTGCACAATTGAGTATTCACATAAAAGTATCAATTGCATATTTCACATGAAGGCAAGAATTTTTGCTTTTTAAGAAAATCGATACTTTTGTTCATTACTTTCCAATGCACGAAGAAAAATTATGGAATCTAATTTATTTTTCTACGAATGAATCAGCACTACAAATTGTATATAATACACTGTGTATTTTCATACAAAAACAATTTAATATGTAGTTGCATATCCTTTTGAGCCTTCAATCTTTTAGGCAAGGACTTTCAGTTTTTGGTTGTTTCAACTACACAAAAATAAATAAATTAAACAATTAAAATTTTCGGAAATTTTGAAGTTTTGTGAAAAAGAATTTTTTTTCCCAGAAAAATTGGAAATTTTGATGAACAACCAAACGAACCCCGGCACTACAGTCCATGGTGGACTATGGTCGTCTGCCTATTCGCAGATTCCGAAACAGGAGATGTTTTTTCTTTTACGGATATGATTGTTAGTCCTACGCCCAACGCTGTATAGTCATATTTAAATTTTTAAATACAGCAATATTTATATAAATTTTCATTCTTTCCTATAGAAGAAAATTCCTTTGGGGGTGGGGAAAAAGCGTTTTTCTCCGAAATTTTGGCTCCATCCCTTCCCCCTCTCTAGATACAATTGAAATTTCGATCCTCTCTTTTTATGTGACACATTTTGGACACAACTATGGTTTTTCCCAATCAACGGAGATATTTTCTCGAACAGATTTGCCATCTTTTGACAATTTTATGACACAACATTCATTCTCAGATTTTTCCTTCTAGAGCTCATTTCAAGAGATTTTTTTTTTTTTATAGTGCAAAAATAATTATTTGAATTAAAAGGCTGTTATTCTATTTAAATTCTTCAAATGCGACTTCAAAATCAACATTTAAAAAGAAAACCACGATAATAAACTGACAAATTCGTTTAGTGTATACTCAATTTTTAATATCGTTTTCCGACAAAGATTCATATCTATTTCTATTTTCGAAAAATAATAATAATAAATTCAATAAATAATAATAATTTCGAAAATTTTTTTATTTCCAATGGCAGATTATGAACAATTACACGAAAAAGAACAAAGAAAAAAAAACATACAACAACAAAATAATACAACAAAACATGCTGAAACAGAGTTCATTAATCGAACAATAATGCCAAGTTGCAGATCTTTTAGCCACTAAAAAGTGTTACCACGGGAAGGTAGAACATAATTTCGAAAAATAATAATAATAATTCCTTTTTCACATAGTGGAAGGCGATGAATTAGAGTACGATTATGGAAATTTCAATTATTTTTAAAAAAATTTTAGCCTGTCATTCATAAAATACTTCAAACTTTCAAAGAGTATACTTACTCAATTTTAAAGGGTCCCTCTCTGAAAAGTTCAAAAACTTTGCCTAAAACAAATTTGAAGTAATTAGCATTCAATGAAACCTTATATTACAATTCTAGATTATTGTTAACAATTATAAACATCAAATGGTTATAAATACATTCAATGATGATAACTAAAAATATAACTTTTAAGAAGATAAATAATAAGAAATCATGATCTCTGAAAAATGAAGCGGAAAAAAGCAGGCTGCAAAATACACTAATTTCTAAAAATTAAGGAAAAAAAAAAATCATAAAAACTGTGTTTGTGAAATGAGAATTTAATGAAATTTGGCAAAACATTCACAAATTACTTACAAAGGAAGAACAATATGCATATTTTTCGGTCTTGAAAATACGCAAAAAGGAAATATACCCAAATAACATATCTGAATATGGAGTGTGTTTATTTGTAACATCTATACAGGAAAGACAGCGTTGTTCCATATTCAAAATAATGGCGCTTATTAACATAGTTGGCTGCAAGATTACTGTATAGATTGCAGTTAAATGCTACAATACGTCTCCCTAAAGCAGGGGTCTCCAAACTTTCCAGCCTTAGGGCCATACTGTTTACTCTAGTAAGTAACAAGGGCCAAAACCGTTTTAATTGTTTTGAAATTATCTATAATTTCTAGGTCAGTCGCCGATTACGCGCTCTGAGCGAGCATACGCTTGCTAACTACAAACTACTGTCAGTGAAAAATCATAATTACATAAATCTCATTAGTATTCTTTTTTTTACAAGTGGATATCCCGTGGTTTCATTCGCGTTCATTCAGCTTTTCCGTTCCTGAGGGATTTTCAGGATAAAAATCATTGATTCGGATATATTGATTCATTGATTCGCATTTGATTCAGGATATATACATTCCAAACATCGATATGCATACATATGCCATACTCTTTTTACCCCAACTACTACCGAGTTGAGTAATGACTACCGAGGGTAACAGCGGGATGTTCACTAGTTTATAATGTTAGTGGGATTCATTTCAATTATGTGTTAGTTGTTATGCTTAAGTTAAATTTTCTGCGTATTATGCTTGTCATCAAGCTTTTTACCTAGCAAGTCAATAAAACCGAGTTATTATCATTCTGTTTTTTTTTTTATCCAACTTATTACAGCAACAATAAGCAATTCGCTGTCGCGGGCCGTATTTCGGAGATCCCTGCCCTAGAGCATCTCAAATATTCTCAATTGGGTCTAGAGAACGTGCTGGCCAACCCACACGCGCGATTGTTTCCTCACGATGGTAATTCTCCATCAACCGAACTCTGTGTAGTCTAGCCTTATCGTTTCGCAAGATGAAAAAGTCAACAATTGCACTTGCTTATGGACCGTACTACTGGATCAGGAATGTCGTCTCTATGTAACGGTGCCTTTTGGGACGATGTACAGGTCAATGCTGCCATCCGAAGGGATATCTGTCCCACACATATACATTGCACCCACCAAAACTGTCTCTAATTTTGACTATAGTTTCTACTTGAAAAAACTGCAGATGCTATTTAAAGCTTCGTATCCAATGTCGTCGATCGGCAATAGCTCTACTAATTTGTATATCATGATCTGATATGTTACATTCATTACTTTTTATATGTATGTTGCGTTTGTTATGAAAATTTATATATTTTTGGGAGTTAATTCGCAATTTTTCCTTAATATTTGGAAATAAATGTAATGGCAAGGAGGAAAAATATGTTTGAATAATTAAATAAAATAAAACGAAATCATAATTATTTTTTTTAAGAGATTGATTTAGTTTGTCGCTCTACGGTCATCTTGTGCACACGATGGCTAAACAGACCGGGACGTACAGCTTAAAGTGGATTCCGAACCACTAACAAAACACACTTTTTTAAGAGAAAAAAAATATGTTATGAAAAATGAATTTCTGTTGGCACAAGTCGAGTTCCTCTCCCCTTCCTTCCAGATTAGTCATTGAAAACGTTTGTATAGTTTGAAAATGAATAATTTGAGATACTAAATTAATCGAGGCATTGATTTGTTTAATCAGGAACAAGAATCTATATGGCAGCAAATTAATAAAAAATTCACCTGTCCTTTTTTATTAACTTGTTGCCGCATATAATTTGAAATCTGAGCCTGAAACGTGCTATAGTTAGCACTTTGGCCTTCTGATCTCAGAGAGTTCAAACTAAAGCTCGCCAAACAAACCAAACTAAAAATTGCGAGATAAATACCATTGATGCATATGATAAATCAGTGGGCCAGAAAATCCTAATGTAAGATTCGAGGAGATGGATGCGAATATTCTATTTCTAGATGTTTCCCCTCTTTATTCCTTCCAAATTGTTGCGACACTAGAAAATAACATTGAGTCAATTAAGTGAGTTTATTGATTCAACAAGCTTTGGTTTGGTTTGTGGCTCTGCGGTCATTTTGTGCACATTTCAGACTAATTAGACCGGGAGTTACAGTTTAACGTGGATTCTGAACCATTCACAAACATCTATGCCACCGTCAGGATTGTACCTAAAGCCCGTGGTACCAAAGACCAGAGCGCTAGCCAATTGACCATCAGGTCGGTTCAACGCTTAAAAATGTAAATACTTCCACTTTCGAAGGAAAGAAATAATCAAAGCTTTGAATCTGTTTATATTTATAATCATACTGATTAATTTTTAATTCATTTGAATTAATTTTGGGATACTAGTTTAAATTTGTGGTATGATTAGAAAATTTTGTAGAAAATGTTTTCATTGAAATGTTTGCATTTATAAAAAAAAGATCACTGAAATTAAAGATATTATTTAATTTGTCTGATGTATAAACGTGAAATGCGTAATGAAGGTGAATGGTAATTATTTAGTTTGGAAGAGGTTGGTTTTTAATATTCCTATCGTTTGGTTTATATTTCTATAATGTTAACGCGCAGGGTTTTTTTTTTCATTCCAATGGCTGCAGAATATCAATTTATGGGAGTTTAATAACGTACCTTACCAACTGAAAAGTAATTATTTATTTCGATATGTCTGTAGTTTAACTTTCTAAAAAAAAAAAAAAACCCTCTCTGTAATAGTATTCATACATACACTTCCTAGAACTATGCGTGGACAGAAATTCCAAACTCACTTCCCGGAATACAGCTATGTTTTGAGTGATTTTTCGCTCCATTGAGCACCTTGCGGAGAGGTTATCTCTCACAACACATGACGTTTTGCACTAGTTCAACCGTTTCACTACGCATTACTATGAATGAGAACTACACTGACAGATGGCTTACGTAGTACATTAACCGACATCGTCATTTTGTGCTTTTTGAAATATTTTCTTATGCTTCTGTGAATCGTATTGAAATTTCCATATTTGTGACACTGCATCTGCCGTTGCCAGGTTTTCGATGAATTGCGGTTCATCACAGTGCTGTCTTTCCATCGGACACTTTGGATTCTCGTCAATGGCTTTTCCAACATATGGGGAAGGGGGCATCACTTTTATAATGAATTTTGTATATGTATTGGTTGGCTCTATACAAGGTATCCAAAAATTAATTGGATGCATTTCAATATTATGGAGGGGGGGATATCTCTACAAGGTTACAAAGCAAGTACAAAAGTTAATAAATTTTTGGGGGACTCGTAGTTCATCCAAGATGCTATTTTGCTTCATGCCATGCTTTTGAAGAGTTATGGAATTTTAAGTGAATGATCTTCACTATCAAGTTCTACTAGATTTTTTTATCTGCGAGTTTACGTAAAAAACTGCGTCTACAAAGGAAGGGGGGCATCTTGTATTGGTATATAAAAATCGCTCTGGCGCTCGGTGCCTGAGGGTTTGATCCCGCCCGTGCCATGGGTGTGTTTAGTGGTTCAGAATCCACTTTAAACCGTAGGTCTCCGTCTAATGTGACTGTATAATATGAGCATTGGGCGTAGAGCTGACAATCCTACTCCGTAAAAAGAAACATATCATGCTTCGGAATCTGCAAGTAGGCACACGGCTATTGAAGAAGACTCATATAATAACTGAATCATCGTATCTCACAATTGCTATTAATTAATAATTCTTCAGATGCATGCCAAAACGTGCCACGAAGTCGAATATCACTTGAACATACTACGCGCAACCAAAGTGCCGAATCGAAATTTGTATTTTTTTTTTATTACATTGTAAATTAGTGGAAAATATTGTGTATATTTTTTAAACAGAATTTTATAATGTGTCCAGAAATTATCTGATACTTTTTGGATTGGGATTTCGCTATCCCTATCGTAATTAATATCCAACCCTATAAGATAAGAAATGATGTTCTTCATTTGAGTCAGAATATTATAGATCGTGAGATTAGACTAAAGCGAGGCCGGTAGAACATCCCTAGTAATTTTCTTATTATTTTCTGAGCAAAGTTTGTTTCTACAGTGTTTTCTAATTTCGCTAAAAAAGGGCAGGACAGGTTAAGAAGTAACCAAGAAAAATTTTGTTTCTGGACAGTTATTGCATTTTTTTTGTGTGCCCTTCCTCTATTTATATTGATTGATTCGTATGCTTTTGAAATGGCGTGTTCTTAAACGTGCAACTGTTTCGATTGTTCTGCTTTTGTTGATTTCGCCGATTTGGTCTTCCTGTTTGAAGTATGGCTCTTTTAACTTGTATCTTTCCATTGCGTTTGCATTTAATAATGAGATGTAATTGGAAGATATTTGAAATAGTATGATTTTTTTCATATTAGACTTTTTCAGTTAATTTATCAGCATTTTCGTTACCCTTAACGTTGAAGTGTGCTGTTATCAGTTGCAAAATGTTGGAGGCTTTCGGTGTTTCAACCATCAGAATTTCGTGTAATATTTCCCTTCATTTTTATATTTGCAAACCACCTTAAAGGGTGGATTGCAAATATGAAACACAGGGGGAAATAGGATGAAAAATAGACATATATGACTTTATTATACATATATGACTTTTATATACATTCATATGACTTTTGCACGAACTGCATACAACTTAGTCTCGTCTGCTTTTAAAATTTCTCAACAGCTTCTTTCATTGTTGGTTATAGATAAAAAGAGCACATTTTAATATCCGCATGCCAACCTTGCTGGGGTTTGTTAAAAACTGCTGTGCTACGACTTCATTCTTATCATTTCTAAAACTGTAAAAAGGCATTCCACTTCTAGGCACTGTAATGCAATGTAATATAGTAGTAGCAGCAGAAAAACATTGTATCATTCATATAATGTGAAGCGAAGTGAGATTCTTCAGTCCAAGTGATCCTCTTTCCCACCTCAGAGGCGAGATTACATGCCTATAGCATGTGTTATTTGCCGATTAATCGCATCTGTAATGACAGGCAAAAACAAGTGTATTCCACGAAAGGTTAAGTAAACCCTGATTATCGGGCAACTAAAAAAAAAAAAAAAGCTTTTCTAAAGCTGGATATTCCACCTACCTCCAGAGATGGGGAGCAAGTTGTCGGTTTAAAAATAAGACTTTTCATAAAATTAATTTTTTTTTTTTTCTTCCAAACTTCTAGAAAATAAGTTAAAATTAAACATTAAAGAGGCAATTCAATTGTATCCTTCAATAATGCAACCGGTAGCAAAAAAAGTTAGTTACTGCTTTAGAAGTAAACCAAGCAAGAATTGATAGACTTTCCACAGTGTTGAAGCTTATAAAAGCTATCTTGGATCCACAGTAAAAGATCTTGTAGAAGCTATTTTAATATTAAGAGAAAATAAGATTTCATATATTACAAATATAGCAAGTTTGTGCTTAAAATGTACTATTTTCCTTCGTTTGTCTTAAGTTACATAATTTATTCAGGTTTTCGATAGACTGGCGTTCCAAGATGTTAAATTTCAGTATTCTGTGGAAATCCATCTTTAGTCACAACCAACATCATTATCGCTTCTTTGTCGAAATCCGATACATTTTTTTCTCTTTCTGCAAAGTCGTAAACTGCTACTGGATAGAGTATGTCCCAGACATCTGTTTGTCTAGATGTATGCTCCCATTTAACTAGTCTTGCAGAGACGCTTCATCTACATGACGCTAGATCGGTGTAGATTAAGTACGTAATTCATCTTCACATTCGTGTGCCAATAAGATGGACCTTAGTTGAGTCAATGTGAATAGTCACTCAAAAATGCTTCTATTTCTGAAATAAAAGAAGCTGCTTTTTATATGTTTTTTAAGGTCAGAAAGGCTCTGAGATTTAATATTTTGAACCTCTTCTTCAAAGACATTAAAAGAATTTTCCAGTTTTTCCCCTGCTTACTCGGGTATTATACGGTACAATTCGCTTGCTGAGCTTCGAATTGAGCTCAGTCAGTTCAGAAACCCATGCTGCTAATCACCAGTCCCTTTATAATAAATAGCATTGAGTGGAATAATTAAAATCAATCATCATTATTGGATTGCCACATCCGAATTTGATTGTAAACATTTGAAATGGATTAAATGTTAATTTCTCACTTACCTGAAAACCTGATCATCAATAGTTTTCTAATATTATGAATATCGAAAATGATGCTTCAACTTGTTGTGAAAAGCATCTGATCAATTTCATAGTGAAATGTGTTTATTGAAGAGGCAAATGTATGGATACTATGTACTAATTTAGCACTGTTGTGCACGTTGACTATGCAATTTAATAAAAACTAAATCTCCGTCCTGTGAGAGTTTCGACACATCCCAAGGGCGCTTTCTTTTTTTATTGAGTATGAATTAAAAAAAAAAAAAAAAAAAAAAGAAAAGTGGATCGGAATATTTTCGACATGGATTCCACATAATTACTTAATGGGTCGTGGTCATTAAGTAATTATCATCACATAATTATCTTAATGTCAAGCAGGGATTTCAATTCCCCATTTGAGTATGCTAATACCCATTTTAATGTTTCTGTTTCGAACATGATTTCCGTATCATAAATCAACATATATGCTATTAACATCCAAAATATCTGACCAACAACTCATATGAACACACTATATAGACACGATGTTTCTTTTACTATATGCAAAATTTGGTCTTTTTCAACTTTAAAAGTTGTTCCTAGCTTATTTAATTAATTTTAATAATGACGCTTTTTTTTTTTCTTCTCCCGTAACAGGCTGAAATATTTTCTATATTCAATTATGTTTTAAAACAATTTATAAAAAAAAAAAGTTTTATTTTCAAAGAGTAGGTAAAATTCATAATTTTTGGGAATGTATATATATAAGCAAAAATTTCGACAAGGAAAAATCATGTTCTCCATTTTTTTTTTTTTTTTTGGATGGGGGGATGTTATTGCAAATAGTGTTTGATTAAGAGGCATTGAATGTAAAAAAAAAAAAAAAATTAATTTGTATTTGTTAATTTTCATGTTTTACAAAGTCTTCTTTTAAAAATTGGTATTTGGAAAAAAATTTTACGCAATCAACTTTTTTTCTGTTTAGGTGGTGACATTGTGGTACAGATCGCCCGAAGTTCTTCTTCAGTCCAGCTATGCCACTGCCGTTGATCTGTGGAGTAGTGGGTGCATATTTGCAGAGCTTTATAGGAGAAAGTAAGACACCATTGCATTCAAAATATCATAAAAAGCTTTTCTGATATTTAAACTATGTATTATACGTAATTCAATTTATACTTGTATTTCAGAAAATCTTTTTTTTTTGCAACATACAGTAAATAAAACGAAATATTCAAATTGTTTTTAATACATTGGAAATCTACTTATATTCCAAAAAATTAGTTATTTGTGACATTCATTTTTCTGTGTGAATTCCCATTTAAAATTTATACGTAATTGAACATTTACAAAGTTTTTAAATAGTAGCATCGAAAATTTTGATGTTAAATATTGAAAAAGTATTAGTTCAAATTGTTATTTGTTAACTCCAAATTATTTGAAAATAAAAACGTTATGGTTACATTATTTGCAAAAATACGCAATATTAAAGCATTAAATTACAAAAATATTTAAAATTTGTTTTCATATTTCTTGCTACTTGTAAAAGTATAATATCTGTTTCATCAACATAACTCGATACTTACTATTGTAAATTCTATTATATATTTTGGTATAAAACTGATCATTTCTAACTATACTTGTTATTTTTCAGACCTTTGTTTGCAGGTCAGTCTGAAGTTGACCAACTAAGAAAAATTTTTGAGTAAGTTACATTCACTACTTCTATTTAAAGCATAATATTTGAAAACGATAATGCCATTATTCATTAATTTATATAGTTATTAAAAAATTAATTTTTAATAATAATAACCGTTTCCGATTCAGTTAAGAAAAAAAAGCGTTTACTTCTGATATTTCTAGAATAATGGGATCTCCCGAAGAATCCCAGTGGCCAGAAGTCTCTATGCCCTGGGTGTCTTTCAAGAATTTCAGGAAACAACCTTTAGACACAGTGATCCCAGAAATTACTGCAGAAGGGCTGGACCTTTACAGGTAAATACATTTCAAAAGGCAATTCATAATGTAATAAGAATTTTCTACTTATAGAAATTATAGATATTCTTTTATTCATAACAACGTTAGTCTATATCTTCATTTAGAAAAATTAAAATTTGAATTATTTTAACGATAACTAAAATTACTGTAACTATACTCTAAAATGCCTGACTCGTAGCTCAGTAGCAACATAGCGCCACTGGTGAGCATTAGGGTAGAGGCTCAATCCGCTGGCGGCATTGTTGTAGACACTGTTTCAAAAACGAAGAGACGCGATGGCGTTTGGGATGTTCAGCCTCTTGCCTCGTTACTCGGACTACCTACCTGGTGGGAGTTTTCTCCCATACTATACGCAAATCGGGGTACTTCCCCTAAAAGTCCTCCCGGAAGGCACTGCCCTCCTTCATCAGCGACTGAGCCTGAGGCTTCTACCCATGAGTGCTCCATCACAATAGAAGCTTTCCCCCTTTCTGAGATCGCCCGGGTTCATGGACTTGATATAAAAATGTTGCTATCGATTCGACCAAGTGAAATAAAAAAAAAAAAATTAATATTTCAAAATTACTTTTTACCGACTTAAAAACATCTTAAATCTATGAAATTTATTTCATATATACTTCAGATATTTCTACAAATAACTATGATTTACCTTAAAAATTTATAGCTTTATATTTATATTTCATTACTATTCTACAGTAAATTTAATTTATTATCTAATAGTACAAAATATATTAGCATTTTCTAACTGTTTAATTATGAATTTTTGCTGTAACAATTAGTTTTCGATTATTTTATTTAGTTCTGATTTAGTACAAAAAAAAAAAAAATCACTTCAAAAAGTTGTAAGATTAGGTTTATTAAATTTTCTAAATAGCATTTATATATCTTCATAACCTATTATAAAAATAAATATTGAGATTTTTAGGTATAACTCTACAGCACATAAGTTTTCTTCGATCAATTTCTTCCGGACTTTTGAGTTATGTGCTCTCTAAAAAAACGCAATATTTGAGAAAAATATTAATGCCCACTAGACTTTAATGTAAAATATAATTAATCTTACATTAAAGTCTAGTGGGTTTTATTCATTCTGTGCCTACAGGTTAAAATAAACAAATTTGCAGAACAACAAAACTTTTGTTCGTGTTTTTCATCAATGACACAGTATTTATCCTTACAGTATTACAGTATTTATCCTGACACAGTATTTACTGATTTACACCTTTTCCGTGTAATGAAATTCTTTGAAACTCACAAATGAAAATTGGAAATATTAATAGCAAATTAAAAACATCTTAATATTGAATCCAAAAAATAATTTGCAATTTTTAAAAAGTTATATCTAAAACATAACATGCAATTTGCTGTCGTATTTTTAAAAAATTTATTTTCCATACCACAACAAAATACCACGTTTTTGTTTAATTGAATTTGAATTTCAGAAAACTTCTTATCTTCGATCCTCTGCAACGAATCAGTGCCAAGGATGCAATGAACCACAGTTACTTCAAAGACTTCGAATTGCAGAAACCTCTGTACAAGGCTAAAAAGAGAAAATCTGCTAGAATATCCCTGGGTGCTGAGCCTGGCACCAGTGCAATAGCACCCAAAAAATGACCCCTCTCTTCCTTAGGTACAAATTATAAAGACTCTCCTCTCCTTCCAAACCTTGCTCACCTATTTTTGAAAAGTCTGCCCTTTATATTGCAAGTGCTCATTTTATATACATTCATGAATAAGACATTTCAATCCAAAGTGGATAAAATCAATTTATGTACCATTTAATTTTTTTAATATATTTATATATAGACATAATTTTTTTTAAAAGTAAAAATATAACTTTTAACGAGTACAAATTATTTTTAAAATTTTGTCCTAAAGGGTTTGGTAAAATCCATAAACGATGTCTTTTTTAAATGAAAAAAAAAAAAGGATTATGCTTATTATGAAGATTGTTTCATATATTATGGACTTCTTAAAAAAAAAAAAATTATCCATTATACACAAGATAAAAATTATCGAATACATTTACACTTTTTAATTGTTTAAAATGTTTTAGATTGTAATTATCATTGATAATATTTTATGAAGGAAAAAAAATTTTTTATAAAGTTGAGCTTTGTTTCCAGCTGTATATGAATATATTTGTAAGCATATTAAATACAGTTTACTAACATATTTTGTTACTATTCTACAGCATATGAATATTGAAATTTTTATAAGTTATGTACATTGTTTTATAGTTGCACTTATAAACTAGTAAATAACCTGTTTAAATTGTCTATATTAGAAATGAATGTATTAATATTGAAGGTGAAATTATGTCATTTTTAAATTAAGATTTATGAAACATGAAACAAAATTGAAAGTTTTTGTTGTGTTAAATGAGTAGCAAATATAAACATCCAATTATTTTATAAAAAGAATTAGTTTCGTTAATTTCAGACTTTTTCAAGTTTCTCATGCTAATATCTGCTAATGGCTACCAATACTAAACAGTTAGCTTCTTTTAATTTTTAATCATTTTTAACTCGAATGGTGGATAGCATTTTAAGGAATTATTTTGATGAGTTTCATATATGTTTGTTGAAATATTTGTTTTTTTATTAAATTTACACAAATCATTATATAAAATTCCACTCAATAAACTTTACTCATTTATATAAAGTTCATATTCTGTTTATATTTATATGTACACAAAATAAATTGCATTTGTGAAACTCAAATCATGAAAAATGCACAGATTTCTTTTCAAATCCTTGTACAATTTTCCTTGCATGGAATTGTTTTGGAAAGTTATCCCTACAGCTGCAACTGTGTCATTTCTTTTGTTTTGTATAGCAAGTTGGTGATGGAAACCTACAGAATTAGCACTTTTGTGTGCTACATTGTTTGTGCGTAGAGTGCATCACTCAAGAGGGTTAAATATGTATAGAATATGCATGGCATGTATAGCTCAGATGAATGGACCAAAGAAAAGGGTGTTGAACGGATGAATAGTTTTATGTGTTCAATCAAGCAAAAGCATAATTTAAGAAGTATATTTTGTACTGTAAGATTTTGCATTGTGAAATATCTTTCAAGTTAAACAGAATGATTCAAAAGGAACCTCAAAAAAAAAAAAATTGTGCAAGAATTATTTTACCTAAATTATAATTTTTAAAAAACAAATTTGAATTCATTTTGCCACATATATGGTATGGTACTTTCACTGATTGCTTGAAGTGTAAGTAACTTGATCAATAATGATCTCAAAGAATTCATTGGGTGATAGATCTGGAGAAGGAGATGGCCAGGACAGAATGTTCTGCTGATGCTCAATCATGTAGTTTGATATCAAGAAACCAGTTAGTGGCAACACGTGTTCAGCAGTATTGATTCCAAATAAAATTTCAGTTTAAATGGCCTTATGCACAATGAAAGAAACCCTGACAATCATTTTGAATCACTCTGTGTTTTTCCAATATAAATCTTGTATAATTTCTGTTCTTAACATGTAATGTACAGTTTGAAATATAATTGTTATGTGTTTGTATAACATAAATCTTGCCTAATTGCTATTTTTATAAAGCATGTTATATACAATTTAAGATGTTTCTTTTCTTTTTTTTTTTTTAAATAAAATATTTTATTTTCATAATAGTTTTTGTATTTTAGTACAAATTTTGGTATATGAAAAATAAAAATTATATAGTGTGGGCTCTGTTTGGCTAAAACTTAATATTAGGGAAGTATCTATAAATAAAGTAGTTTATACTGTAAATGCAATTTGATTACAACATATACAAATTTAAATAAGTACAAAAGTATGGCAATGTTGTAAAATTGTAATTTTTATTGGCTTTTTTATAAATTTTAATATTATTAGTTATGTGGCATGAATGTCAATTTAAGAATTACCTTCTGTATTTTATAAGAAAACAAAAATACTTGAATATCTATTGACACTCGTATAAGCTATTTGTTCAGGCTTATAAAACTGGTGTATATTTTTGTAGTCAATTTATATCTATTATATATTTTTGTGAACAAAGTTTATAGTTAGATAAAATTCATTATTATATTTTGTTGTCTCTTTATCAAAGTGTATTCACACCATTACAAACACTGAATTATTGACCCCCCTTTAAACAATTCTAAATATAAAATTCTTCATTAAATATAGATTTAAGTTATAAAAGTTTACTATTTTATGAATAATTATAATATCATTTATTAATCACAACCTACATGCTTATAAACACTATAAAATCAAAGGTTCAACAACCAAGTTGCTAGGAGTTATCTTTATTTTGTTCATAATAATTTTAATTCAAACTTTTCCTTTTGCATATTATATCAATTTTTTTTTTTATTTTATAAACAATATTTTCTATACGCAGGTTATTTCTTTAATGTTATAAAATAACTTGTCGTAAATTTTAACCCAACCGAAGAAAAATACTTATCAGAAAATTAAAATATAGACAAACCCCTACGAAAATGTGAAGAATATTTTTTTCATTAAAATGCTCTTAATTATTGTCAACAGATGGCGCCATGTAACATAGTCAGGAGATACTGGTTGCTGAATCTTTATACTAATATAAAAGTACAAGGGACTTTCTAAAGGTTGAGGATTTATTTTTACCCTAATAAATAAGCTATTATTATTAATAAAGGAATTTTGAATAGACCCCTAAATTTTTCATTTCAGCACATTTTTAAGGAATCCATTGAAAATGGATAAAATGCAGTGTATAATGCATTAATTAATGTTAATCATAAAAAAAATGCTTTTAATAAAATTGTATTACATAAAATGCGGTAGTTACATACCTTCTTTGAAAATTTTCATTTAGTATATTCAGAAGAGTATTATAAATTCATCTTATTTCTGATATCACTAAATTAAAAAAATCTACTACACTGAAATAATCATAATGTTTTCTTTTATACAAAAAATTTTACAAATATAAGGTATTTATGAAACTAGGCTTTTTAATATTACTGATTTTTTTAATTAAAATAAATTATATATATATTAAAAAAAAATCAGCAATAATCTATAGAGAGAGAGATTATTTCTTTGTTAACATTATTATAGATTTATTTTAAATTATTCTTTATTGAATAATAAATTTTTAAAACAATGTTATTGTAGTTATTAATTGTTAGAAAACATATTTTCATTAAATATGAATAAATATAAGATTTCGACTAATTTATATAAATGCAATAAACAATTTTTTTTTAATAGTAAATATCTTTATTTCAAATATACAAAGGGAATGGTAACAAAGATTTGTTAAGGAATAAGGACTGCATTAGAAATTAGTAAGGTTATTTCATTATAAAGATAGTGATTCTTTTTTTATTCATATATCTTTCTTTATTAAGAATTGTTTGTCAAAACAAAACATACAACATATTACATTCATGGAGAAAATATTACATTCATGGAGAGCATATTACATTCATGGAGAGCAAACAGTAATTTAGATTATTTATGTTATAGTTACATTTAAAGAACATCAATACGGTGGGTTAAAACACAAAGATGAGAATCTTTAACTAGAAAATTCTAAATATACATCATAGCTACTAATAGCTTGCTACTACTTTCTAATTGAAATTAGTCTTTTACAGAAAGAAAATCGTATTTTTAATCAAGGAATAATTATTGATGAAATGCTAATTTTATCTGTAAATTTTGATTAAATTACTTTCATTAAATAAATGCATCTGATAATTTTTCACATTTAATTTTTGCAACAAATAAATATCCAAATTATATTAGATATGTGTTTAATTATGCTTAAATGTACTTCAATACCAATTAATATGTTGTTTTAAAGAAGTCAATCTTAGTAATTTTTAAATTGAAAAAAAAATCTATTTTTATAAAAATGTCAGAATAAATAAATCATAAATTAAGAGTGCTGTCCATTATCTTTTCTTTTTATTTTTAGATTTACCCTGCACTTGTTCAGGATTTTCACCTTTGGCTATCATCAACTTCTTTTTTAGATCCAGAAGTAATGCAACTTCTTTGTCAATTTCGGGTTTACTTGCTTTGTTGCTCTTTAATACACGCACTTTATTACCCTATTTAAAGAAATATTAATTGTATGTCAGATTTTTATTCATTCTGTACTATAAATATCTTGCAGCAAATTACTAAGTGCATTACTATATATAGATATGCATATGTAATAATTATGAAAAATATACAATACCAGGATTGATACTAACTACAGTGATTAGATGTTAGAAAGATATATATATATATATATATATACTTCACAAATATTTATGATTTCCTTTAAAATGAAATTGCAATTCAATTTTAATAAAATTTTTGCACACTTTACAAGCTAATTTAAACATCTATATAATGAAAAAGACTCACAAAATTGTTTCCCTCAATAGGGCAAATGATATTAAACCAATAATAATTTTTTTAAAAGAATGGATTAGCATCTGTTTAAATTAACATTTTAATTGTTGTTGATAGTGTCCATTAGAGGTCAGATTGAAGCAAGAGAATATAATATGCAAAAGGGTAAATCTAAATATTGCAAACCTACCACCATAAGAGGGTGGTTAAAATAGGTTCAGAAAAAAATCTAAATTAGTTGCCAAATTTTTTGCAAAGCAACAGCAGTAGTATAGTTCTGGAAAATTTATAAACATAAATTAATAAAATACATATATCATACATCATATATATATTTTCAGTTTTACATCGCTGCAGAATTCATTTCAAATCGTGGTTGGCCACAAATAAATGGTTTAAAAAAACTTGGTAATTTTGATAACATCTGTCAGCGCTTCAAAAAAAAGTTGTACTTTCACTATGTCAATCCATGAAATAAATTTTCATTCCACTATTACGCTGCAGACTCTTTTTGTCAACCAAGAACAGGCCCAGAAGTGCCAACTTCAAAAATTTGTAGCCCAATAGGCACATTATTAATTTTAAAAAAGAAAATATTATAGAAATGGAAAATAGTAAGAAAAATCATGTATTGGGTGAAATTTTTTACTCGCATAAACAAATTAAAAGTGAAACATTAAATATTTCAAAAGAAATATACATAATTTACAATTTTTAACATGAACAATATAAGGTACATTTTTATTTTCAAAAGATAGCAAACAAGATCCTTTAAAGAATTTTTGCTTCTTCAACTCAGGAAAATTTTTTTAAGCTGTCTGAATTAAAGGAAAACATTGCTACCTGTACATATACACATTAGGAGTTGCAAGATGCCCAAGAAGCATATATTTTCAATTTATATTACTTATTCTAGCTGGATATCATTATAATGTAACAAAAATTATTTTTGCAATGAAAATTAAAAATATGAATTTAAAATTAATCTATAAAAGTTTCATAAACAATAGAATGAAAATATTTTTTTGGAGAAATAAAAAGGAAAACCCATTAAGTGGTTTACAATTTACCTGTTCAGCAACTAAAGACTCTAAATTGCCAACTTCTGTAGGATTTGATCCACTTGCAGCACAACTTTCAGAATCTTGATTTTTCTTTACATCCACTGGACTTGCTTCCTGCATTTGATAATTACATAAATAATACACTTATTATGCATAAAAACATTCACAGAACTGCTACGCATTTAACAAGGTCCCAATATTTTATTTAAAAAAAGATATTTAGCAAAAAAATTTTAATTAGCATTTAAAATAAAACTTAATGAATTAAGAATTTGAAGTTCTAATTTAATATTTATTATACATAATTAAAGTAAATTGATAAATATAAAAATTTATAAAACATCACATGAAATACATATTGTTAACATTCATATCATGATTTATAAAATGCATTTTCAATAAAAAATAAATAATGCAATTATAAATCCTCCAGTAAGAATATATAATTCATATAATTTTCCCATATTATTATTCATAATTTTAGATATTTATAAATTAATTTTTGCAATTATTTAAAACAATTGTTTTACTATATTGCCAAAGCTACCTCTATCAAGCATTAATTTATAAAAAATATTGCCAAATATAATTTTTCAAAAGTGGCTTATTTCTCAAAATCTTTTTGACATATTTTAAATTTAAAAAGCTATTAAATTTGCACAAATATAAATAAAACTCATTTTAAATAAGAAAAGCGAGGGGGAAAACGGTTCCTTTGTAAACTTATCTAAACAATGCAGATAGAACTACAAAACTATGTAAAATAATTAAATGAATTCATATTTATCTACATGGAACAGTTCAACATATAACTAAATTTGTTTTTAAAAATTAAATGCAATTTGATTAAACATAAAAGTTTTACTCATTAATTATAGCTATTAGATATGAACAAAAAATTTTTTTAATCTTTTTACAAAAGTTGCATAAAACATGCTTTTAAAAACATTAAACTTGTAATATTTGATGAGTCAAAAAAATGATATGTTTTTATTCCACATCATTTTTTAAAGTTTATAACGATACATTTATAAATGTCTTTACTCAGTAGCATCATTTTACAGAATATTGCAATAATAGATTGCATGTAAATGAACTAATTCATAAAAAAATTACATGCATATTTTTATGTAAAATAATGTAATGTAACTTACCTTTACTGGAGATTGCCTTCCTGCATATTTAGCTTTCAACTCATTTATGAGTTCCTGTTCAATTTTTTTGAACAAGGGTGCAGGCTGTAAGAAAATAAATTATTTACAATAAATAAATATATAAATTATAGTTATTTATATAGATGAATAAATCTTTGTTATCTAATTATTAACAGATACAGTAAGACTGCAATTATCGAAGTGTATATGTTACAATAAATTCTTGCACTAAATGAAGAAGTCATCTTAACCTGTTAAGAATGTGATTAAGTGAAACAGAACAAAGAATAAATTTGTAAATACATTTTTTGTTTTATTTATTTTTAGATACCTTTTTTTTATTACATTATTGCTAATAATCCATAAAACATTCAAGAACATAACAAAAAGTTTGAGGAAAGAAGTTATGTAGAAAGTGTCCACATAAACGGGAAAAGAAAGGTTTTTCTTCATTTGCCTTTTTTTGGTTTTCTTTTTTTATGAAGAAATCCTCAAGCAATAATGTTGTTTGCCTTTTTCTGTTTTATTCCATAAGTAGTTGATGATAACCAGAAATGCCATCAATGACACTTTGTCTTGCTTTGAACTTCTATCACAATTTAAATCATTTTGATATAAATCAATCCATAAATTCCATTATAGTGGCAAATTTGTTGAAAGTTCTTTATGCTCCTCATCTTCAGAAATGCTAATGTATTTATCTTCATTCACTTGTTATTCTACTAATTATTTACGATATTGTTGTTGGAAAGATTTTCGCCAATTGCAAGTTACAATAATTCTTCAATATCACGAATTTATAAAATCGAACCTGTTTCATTAATTAGCTTGGTTTTGTCGACATCAACAATGGATTCTCTTGTGCTAACAATCTTGCCTAGCTCAAACCATGCATTCTTCTATACTGCTTTCAAAAATTTCTTAATCATATTTCAAGAAAGATTAGTGTTGTCTACAGCATTTATGATATTGTAGTTTTTCCAAAAATCTTAAGTGGATTAATCTTATCCATTAGTTTTATCAAGGAATGTTTGCTGCAGATGATAAGCCTATTTAATTGTTTTGGCATATCCCAACATTAACTCATAATACTGAAGAAGCATTAAGCAGAACGGTGCTAAGTGGAATCTTACTGTATATGTCGCCTTCTTCTTTTTTTTTTTTTTTTTGTATTTTAAAAAGTAAAATTCTTTTAATAACAGAAATATTGTCAAAAAAATTACCCATTAAAATTAAAAATTTCTATGCTTATAGAAATCGAGAATTTCAAAACATAGTGATTTTGTAAACCAAATATGTAAAAACAGCATTGAAATTTTATGCAGGTTCTCAGTTTTTGGCGCTTAGTACATTTCTAGTACAATTATAATTATTAACTTTTGCATGTGGATCTTTATTTTGGGACAATATTTTCATTTAAGACAGAAATTCAATATTTAAAACAGGGGGAAAAAAAAAAAAAAAAAAAAATGTTAAGCTGATTAAGTTTACAGGAATTTTAAGTTTTAGAATAGGTATTTTTCAATACCATTCTTAAATAATAATAATAACAACATATAAGATAATTTTAGTTACAAATTAAGTTTCATATTACATAATTTGAAAAAATATTTTTCTTTTCTGTTATAAAAATGAAAGAGTACATGAATGTGTTTAGTGCACACACTATTTCATGAAAGCATGCTTTCACAGTGGGGAGAACCATGATGCTTATGAGAAATAATCATTCACTTATACATTAATATTGACCTTTTATATTTAAGCTAACAATTAAGCAAACTTATTTATAAAATGAAATAAAATTATTTAAACAGCATTTTTAAACAATTTGGAAGATCAAGTTTAAATATTTAGAGTTCGAGTTTTAATTCTCTATTACAAACATGCTATATATTTTGTCATATTCTGAGTCGGAAAAATTATTTCCATATCATACATATTTATATTTTCTTAATGGGCAAATTAAATCAGAATTTTAGATTTCCCCCCTTTTTTAAATGATATATTTTTATGTGCAACTATTAAAAAGAAAAGCATCACTGTAGCAACAGATGAAAATTCCTAATAATAGAATTAATTTTGGTATCATTGGAATTAGATGTTTTAATTAATATCAACTACAAATTTCTCATACCAAATGACAGGCACAAATTTATATAAATGAACTTGTTGGATATACACTTTATACTTGAATACATATTAAAAGGCATATTATAGTGAAACTTATCTATTAAACTAAATATTAATCGAACCTTATTCCAAAATTGTATTTTATAATTTCATTATGAAACTCTTTAAAAAAATTAATATCAAATATTTAATAGATATTAAAAATAATGCTGAAAACATATTAAAACTCTTTTACCTTTCCGATTTTGTGACCTGTGGGTAGTAAGCAAACAAAATTGTCCACCAAAATATGATGTATGGGCTCAGTATTCAGTTGAGCTTTTAAGTTTGCACATGCATCAGGCATGTAGGGTTCCATCAAAGTACATAAGAGGCAACAAATGTTGGCACTCACTCCAAGGACAGTACCAGCTCGAACTCTAAAAGAAAATTTTTTGAGTTTCATTCAAAGGCAATAAATATTACAAAATTTAAAAAAAAAAAAAAAAATTGATATGCTTTTGAAAAAATATGTCAAAACTTCTCGGTAAATAAAAGTATCAAAATTATGATGAAATTGGGGAAGAACTCACTTCCCACATTTAGTTAATTGACAAGTAATATGTTGCTAAACTTCTTCACATTCACCTAAACATTAACACAGATAATAAAGGGGCAGCTTCTAATAAAGATTCAATAAGATTCTATAAGGATGTGGTTCCATACAAAAGTGATAAGGTACAATGAATGAAAATCAAATGTCAAAATAAAATATGTTCTCAGATTACTGCTGGACACTATTACTGGAGATAACAAAAACAGAATGCAAGAGACAAAGGTTAGTGAAAAGATGATGAAAATCCATACTTTTTCCCTCTCATGTTTCCATTATTATGTAGTATTGTAAATGACTAAATCAGTTTAACTGATATTAAAACAAAATTTTCTCAAAAATAGTACATGATGTAGCAATTTGATGTATGATGAGCAATTTGGATGCTATACTTAAAATTAGAAATATCAAACCTATCCTATTTTTTGCACTGTTTTTCCATCAAGAAAGCAAAATATGATTGGTAATTTAAAAAAGCAATGAGCAACTAGACAAAACTTAAGATATTATATATGAAAAAAAATAATATCTTTACATTACAATTGTTAAAAATGTTGCATATATCTAGAACTTTTGAGTTATTTACTAAGAACTATTTACCACTGTAACTGTAACCGTATTTCGGTGTAAGAATTTATCTCTCTGAACTTTCTTGGAAGACGTGAGTTTTTCGTGTCTATATTTCTATTATTTTTGTGTGTCATATCATCATTGTAATGTGTAAATAAAAATTGTAAATATATATGAATTAACTCTCTACTTCCTGTCCATTTGAATATCTCATTTTTCAATTCATAAAATTAAAAACATGCTTAAACAAAGTAGTTAAAATTTATACTTCAAGACAATATTTCCTAGAAAATTTATAGCATTGAGAATTATGCTAAATGAACTTTCTTGTATAAATATGTCATATTATAATAATATAACATTATTTTACAAATCAATAAATTATCAAACAATATATATCTGTTTAAAATTTAGCAGTATTATATATTACAAAGATAATAGCACATTATTATTAACATAGTAGCTTTGCATGCAACTGATTTGTTTCCATTTAACAAATACCAGCCAGAGTGCAAATTATAAAAGCTGATGCTGGAATTGGAAGAAAAAAAGAAAAAAAAAGGCACAATTGGTCATATTATTTTAACCAAGTTATATGTTAGGAAAAATATTTTGGATTTGTGTCAATAGTATACTGACAGTATTTAACTTCAAATTTCAAGATTCATTTAATATACTATTAAGCAGCCTCACAAATTTTTCATATTTATCCTACAAAAAACACCTTATTAGTAAATTGGAAATTGTAATAAAAGAAAAATATTTTACAAATCTATATTGTAAATCCTACAAAATATGCAGTTATCTTCCATTTTTTTTTTTAAAGAGAATCACTTTATTTGTCAAAATGTATAAATGGGGAATAACTAGTAAAAACTATTATTAAATACAGTGATTTTTTTGCATTAAAATTTTAAATATCTATTTCAATTTTGAAAACTTCAAATGTCATACTTACACAATAATTTAAGACAAAATGGTCACTTACTTGTCTAATGCATTGCTCTTAATTAATTCCCATGGTTTATTAGACTGGATGTATTGATTTCCCATACGACTTATATTAAGCATATATTTAATGGCATCACGAAGTCTGAAAATGTAAAAAAAACTGAAATTAAGTACTTTTTAAAAATTATAATAATTTCAAATCAAAGGTACACATAATTATGAATATTAATATAAAAATTAATTTGTTTTAATTAGAAGAACTAAATAATGTACCATATAGCTTTTAAAGCAAATTCCTAAAATTAAACTTGTTTAATAAGCACATTATTAGAAATATTCTGAAATGAGAACATATATTACATACCGTATATTTCCCATCCATCGAACGTAATAGTTTAATTCCCGGTCCACTTGAGCTATTAGTTTTTTATCATCATATTGTAATATCATTTCAGGAATGCAACCATCAAAATTGTTGCTTATGAAAGAAAGTGCCCTGTAAAAGTTTTTTTATCGTTAATACTTAGTTTGAAAAAAAAAAAATTCAGACACTACAAAGATAAATTTCATGCAACAAATTCAACTAATTATTACATTTCCATATTATATTTTTAAGACAGCAAATAATTTTTATTTTATTGAATATGAATTTATTTAGAATTAAAAGAACTTTATTTCTGACAAAAGAAAAACAATTTAGAAAATTCAGTCTCATAACATTCATGTCTTCCTCACATTTTCGGTTAAAAATTTTTTGTGCAATACTTTTTGTAGTCTGTTAAATTTTGTTCTCTTTGTCATGTTCAAGATAAGTTCACATTCAGCATTCTATGAGAGATAACTTATATGCCTTTTAATACTTTAGAAATTATTTAGGGATTTTAACTTTTGATTTATTTTCCCTACATCTGTAATTAATATACAAAAAAACATTCTTTTAATGTCATTTCTTCCACTAAAGAACTCATCAGTAACCTAGAAACAAACTTTCAATTTTACATATCACAACATAATTTTCATGATACTTTGATAATCAATTTAACATTATTTTAAAATTTGCAAAGAATGGTACACAAGAGTAAAATTACAAATCATATATAATTTTTATAAAAGTTAGTAGATATGGTTGGCCATCTGAAAGTGCTATAGTAGCAGAGAAATCATCAATCATATTTTGCATGATTTGAACTACACAAATACAGAAATTAAATTAAATGTGGCTATTACAATTTTTTGATATGAAAAATCTTAACAGAAAATTATGTGGTTATACACATAATATGTTGAAAAACATATATTTTTACTGGCATTTAATTTTAATTGAAAAAAATAATAATTAAATGCAATTTTGACATCTGATATAGAACATGTACACAAAATAATCAATGACACATCATGGTAAAAGTTTATTAAGCTGAATATAAGCATATCTTATAATAGTATAAGAAATCAAGAAATTGATCAATTTTATTTTGTAATATTGTCAATTTAAAATCGGCTATTAATTTCTTCAAAAAATCCAATTAAAAAATATAATCTGTTAATATAGTTTGTTTTAATGAAAATAAGAGAGTATATCTCTTTCAACACATAATTTATATTTAATTGAGTGCAGTCATACTCATTTTTCTTCTGAGCTTCATTTTACATTCTGAATAATGATCTCTCTCTTTGTGATTAATTAAAGCAGAAATCATGGTAATATTGATATTTTACTCAACGTATTTTTATTGGCAATATTTCAATCTTCTCCTCCCATAAGATCACAATATTTGGAATAATAAAACTTGAAAAATTAGTTATATAACTTAAATTAATCAATATGACAATAAGGAGAATAATCAACATGCAATTTTCCTCTTCTTCAATGATGCGACAATCCCATGGTGGGGCCAAGGAAGTTCTGCCTACTGGCAGATTGCGAAATATGTGAGATGTTTTCTTTTACATGTAGGGTTGTCAGTCCTATGCCCAACATTCTACAGTCATATTAGACTGGGACTTATAACCATGTCCCTGTTTGAAGTGCATTCTAAACCGCTAAAAACATCCATGGCCTCACTGGGACTCAAACCTGAAACCTGTGGTACCGAGCCAGACATATAGTCATTCAGCCATCAGTCTCCAACATGTGATTTTCCTTAATTAAAATATCTTTTAGAGATATATTAACTATTAAAAATATTTTAATAATGAAGAACAGTTATTATACAAATGCATACATATTAAAGAAATATAACTTAAGAAGATAAAAATAAAATACTGAAGAAATCTGAAATAAAATTTTACATATTTTACAGCAATTTTATATTTTTAAATAAACTATTAACTTATGTTTGCATTTAATATTTAATGATCAAAAATAAGAGAAACTAAGAAATAGTAAAATATTTATACCTATTTATGAAATTTCCAAGGTTGTTCAGAAGTTCGGAATTTATTTTTAGCATCAGATCACTCCAACTAAAATATGTATCTAAAAGTGTAAAGATCAGAAATCAATATAAAAATGCTAATCTAAATATAAACATAATATTTTAAGTGAAAATTTTTGCATGAATCCCAAAAAGAAAATAAAATTAGCTACAAAAAAATATTTTAATTTACAAAGAAAAGAAAATGCAAACTTAAATTTAGAATTAATATATTTCAGGAAGCCTTTTTATATTTATCTGTTTATTTTCTTACTGAACACACTTCTCTTAGCAATTTCATAATATGTTCTCCAACAATTTTATTTTATTTTAAAATGAGATCTATGATTTTGTAAGAATCTAAGGGTTATATATATATATATATACTGCTTACAACATTCCTTGTTGTTATATGTATGTTATATGAAGTTCCTTGTTATATGTATGTTATATAAAGTTCCTTGTTATATGTATGTTATATGAAGTTCCTTGTTATATGTATATGGTGCATGAAGAGTATTTTTTTCTCTTATAAGTATATATTGTGTAAAAAATAATTTAAAAAAGTTTTTAATTATTTTCAACAACTTAAATATTACAATAAACCATTTACCTGCCCTTCAGGTCTAACATATAAGAGATAAAATCGCCAAACATCTGATGGTAATCCTGTATCTTTTGCATCGTCTCCAAAGACACCAATGCCACGACTCTTAGAAAATTTCACATCTTCATAGTTCAAATACTCTGCAAATTTTTTTAAGACATTTAGATTAGATTTCTTTTACTGTAGTTAATCAATCAATATATAGAAAAAAAATGTAATCTAATCTAAATTTTTTTTTTTTTTTTTTTTAAATCTCGATGGTATCGACTTAATTTGACTGGTTAATCACTAAAATTTCACCATTTACTAAAAGTATATTCAAGTACATATTGAGCACAATTTCTCAATTTGTTATTTTATTTTAAAGATATCAAAATTATTATTTTTTTATTTGATATTTTTTACAGATAGCTTTAATTTTTTATTACAATAATTGTATTGAATATTAAAAAGAGAAATTTCAAATCTTGAGAATAGGAAGTAGGATATAATTTTCAAGAAAAATTTATTTTATAATCTAACAGATCCCATGAATAAAATTTCAGGACATTCATTTTAAAGAATTCCAGTGCAATTTCAAGATAAAAATTTCACTAGTTAAACGAAGTATTATTTTATGCTTAAAACCAATAGTTAACTATAAAAGAAAATTAAGAGGCTATGAAAATTTTAATATACATTTCTTAACAATTATTCATTTACTATATTCTTTTTACTGCTATATACAATGACCAAAGCTTTACTTACAGATTGGAATTATAGACCTAAGTACAATTTTTCACTTTAATTTAAACAATAACTTCCTTAGTTACGCCCATTTAAAATTATCCTTAAATGTGATTAAGAAAAACCCAAAAACTTTATTGATTTATTCAATCTTCTTCATAACCAAGTTATTAGCAAGTTCACTTTTGTATTTCATAATTAAAAATTATTTCTTGCACTTTCTAGAATTTTTATCAATTAAATATCTCAAAAACACATGCAATTTACTATAAAGGTGTATCTGTTATACCCAAAGTGGCTAATGTTGTTAATAAAACAACTAGCCCAAAAAGCTTGAAATTTCTTTTTTTTTTTCCCCCTAGACTTTGGCCAGGTTTTTAAAGAAACTTTTCAATTTGGCATCACTTGAACCCGGCTATAACATAAATAAAGGTTACATGAAAAAAATGATATAAATATCACTTATATTATGGAATTACTTAAAATAAGACTTTTCTTTTTCTCACAAAATGAAATTCCCCATTTTTGACTGATAGGTTACATTACCTAGAAATGAGTTGCCTGCAGTATTCTTTTCAGTATGAGTAATTAATTGGCTGGTTATCAATTTTATTTCGAAGCCATTCTTTAGAAAATTTCGTTTGTTTTGGCATTTGAACTGTAAAAGGTGCTGCTTAACTAGGCAACATCTACTGAGTTTAGCATAGTGTCAAGACAAAGAAACGGTTCAGAAAGAAGGAGTGTTAAGAAACACAAAGAGTTTCCATGGAAGTTGACTGCATATGTTACAACAAAGTTTGAAAATACATGAGCTCATCCGCAAAAACAGGCTTCATTATCTCTCTCATTTCTGCTCTTCCAAATAAGATAACAGCAGTGTCTACTTTCTTTTGTTTTTTAGGAAGGCAAACTAAACAATAACATACTTTACTTGATTACGTGGTTATTCAGCAACACACTCTCTACCCTGATATACCAGTTGCTCCTATTAGGTAATTCTTTAAACCAAACAAAGAAATGCTAAACAGTTGGTATGACATCATTCCTTCTACCAAGTGGAAAGATATGCTTATGATTAGCTCATTTGTATTTGTCCCAGCCTCGATCCAACCAAGAAATTTTGCTTGATAAAGATCCCTATTGAAAATATAACATTTGAAATTTATGGAATTTCAGAACATGTCATGGACTGGTTTACTCACATGCTTTTCAATAGTTTATTTTATAACAATATTTCTCATACAGCTAATGGTCATACTTTTTTATGTATCCTTAATAGAAAAAGGTTCTGTTATAAAATATATACATCACAAATATAACAAATATTTAATTCTTTAATACTATCTATGGTATTTTTTTGTATGCATTTCTGCCAAATATTAATAAATCCCAAATATCTTTTTGCTAAAAACTTATAATAAGATTATATTATATTTAATACTATTTTACTTATTATAAAAAAATTTTTAATCTCTAATGTAAGGATATTTTATTAAATTTAATTTCATACAGGAAAATCAAAACAAAAATTGGAGATTTCAGTTTTTATTTTTGGTTACAGAAGAGGAAATAATAGTTTTTAATAGTCTGTAGAAATGCATTTCTAAATGTAAAATTAATAGAATTTGCCAATGCATAATTATTTCATATAAATAAATGAAAAATAACTTTTTAGTTTTCTTTTTAAATAATTTTTAATGCATATTAGTAAGAAATATACCAATTATCCCAATTATTCAGTTAAACCATAAAATAACATTTTTTTTTTTTTTTTCACATTTAAACAAGTCCTATAATTAAACCATTAGCAAAATTTACAGATTTAAAAATTATTTTTAAATAATTTTTTTAAAAATAATTATTTATATTTAATTGTATTAAATATAAATAATTATTTTTTATTATCATAACAAAATATCCTTATAGCAAGCATTTTTTTTGTTTTTTGTTAAGCAAGGTCAATAGATGACATTTAAAATATTAAAAGTTAAATGGAAAATTTATCCTAGCTTATGAAAAAAAAAAAAATATTTACACTTAATCGTTTTCTTAAAAGTAACTATCTGAAAGCCTAAAATATTTACTATGTCACAGTTGCTTAGATAGCTTGAATGTTTCCACAAAATTGATCTTTTATTTTTTTTTTTTTTTAACACTTGGTTTATCATCAAAGACAAGAAGTAACCAGAAGATAAGAAATAAGGCAACATCATTATTTGATGAAGTGCCAGGATTTTTATACTTATAAAGAAGTACATGATTTTATAACACACTACAAGACCCATCAATAAAACTTTTACTGTAAAAAATCAAAAAAATTTAAATTCATATTTTACAACAAATCAAATAAGTTTTACTTTGTTGGTTTATCAGAATATGTTATCCTAATCAAGCTTTGATTGAATTTTTGAATAAATGGAATAACTTACAATAACTATTAGTAGAGCATAACTTAAAAATATTTAGATTTATTATATGAAGATTTCATAAGGATTAACTGTCTGCATTGCCAGCTGCATTAGAACAACAAATACAAATTTTAGAAGCATATAATCAGTTATGTTAATATAAATTAAATAAAAGGGAACATTTGATAAGCATTAAAACAAATTATTTATGTAAAAAGGAAACTTACCAGTAGCTCCCAAATGATTCACTATTGTATAATTGTCCTTGGTTCCCAGTTGACAAGCTGGAAATATAATACTGTGAAACGGCACATTGTCTTTTGCCATAAACTGATAGAGCTGAACGATGCTTGGTTGTTTCCACCATTGTTCCCATTGGTCTGTGTAATTTGCAGTTATAGATAGATATCCAATTGGGGCATCATACCAAACGAACACCTAAAAAGAATTGAAATCTAGAATTTAATATATACATATTGCCATGATAACAAACTTTTAACTTTAAATATTTTTTGCACAATATTAAATGTCATTTTGCCAATTTTTTATAGATTTTCAATGAAAAATTGTTGCATAGAGACAGAAAATAAATTTATGACCAAAATTATATGTTATACAAAAAATTGGGAACTTTCCCTTAGTGTTCTAAGCAATTTATTGCTTATTAAATTCTTATGGTGATAACTGAATGTTAATGGCATAAGTTTACAAAACTTATCCCATTGGCCATCGAGTTTTCTTTGCCCTTGAAAGCTATGAACACTAATAATACATTAAATCTCAATTCCCCTCCTGCATTCTATCTACCTGCTCTAATGCATAGCCAGACAAATTATAAATTTGCATTCAAACTTAAACATGAGTGCACATAAGCTCACACACATAACACTATAAATAGATTAAATCTTAATTCCTCTTGCATTCTAAATGCCCACTCTAATACATAAATTTGCAATCAAAATTTAAACTTGAGTGCACATAAGCACACACATATATATAGGACAAAAACGGTGGAAAATTATAAACTACAATTAAAAAAACAAAATAATCAAATAGAGAATGAACAAGGAACTTTAGAAAAAATAATCAGATCACGGGGTGATTGCAAACATCTTCTTGCAATAATTGCTTCTTCAAAATAAGGAGATTCAAAGGCAATTGTGACAATGCATCTCACATTGATAGTCAGATTACTTGGTGGGAGTTTTAAAAATATTACTTACATACTCTCATATGATATGCAAAATGAGAATAAATTTTTCCCCAAAATTAACGTCAGAAGGCAATGCTTCTTGCCAATTATTATCTATTGATTGAACTGGCATGGTGTGATAAAAGTAACTCCTAATTTACAGTGACAAAAAAAAAAAAGTATAAATGCTATGGATTGTGTCAAAATTATATATTGACTTTTTTTTTTAACTTTTTACAATTATGATCTGAAATATGATTCTTTCGACACAACTTAAAAATAAAGCATCTTATGAAATTTAATTACAGCTGGCAATATGTCTATATATATTATACTGATTTAAGTCAATATATATTATGCTGAGATAAATATGCATATTAATGGAAAAACACATGAAAATATTATGAATTATATATAAAAGATCATTTATATACATATTATAAATAAATAAAATTATATAGTACATTGTAAAATAGCATAACATTTTTAAAGATTATTTTAATATTTTTAAGTATAATTTAAATATATTTTCTTGTAATATAAGTGCAACAAATTTTATATTCATTAAAACATACAGAGACAATCCTGGTTTAAAGAAAAATTCTATCAATAAGTTTAGTAAAGCAAATAAATAAATAATATTTTTTAGGTATAAAAAATATGCATATTCATTGATGTTTTCTTTGTAAGTTTTAATTATTAGTATTCTATAAGTTCAATTATGATAGTTTTTGCTTCAGAAAATACAGAACATCATTTTCAAAATATATAATAAAATTTTTTAACATACGGAAATCTACTTAAATGTATAAAAAAACATAATTAAAAAGATTAGAAACAAGAGTTAGATTAATGAATGATTTCCTTGTTAACTTTCCACTTTCCGAATGTAACATCAGTATAATATCGCTTTTGCATAAAAACAGGTCTATAATAAGTACTTTTTTTAATTTGGAAATGGGTCCCAATAGGCATTTTCCCTATATATTTATAAAATTTTCATAATTTTAAAAAGTTGTATCTGAGGGACAAAATGACACTAGAAAGCTCCTCACATAAAAAAATATTAGTATATTATAATTTATTTTTTTTCTTAACAATATTTAATATTTTTAACTAAAGTTTCTCAAAAATTTGAATAAAAACTTAAAAAATTTTTTTAATTTAATTTTTGATTGGCAAAAATCAAAAAAAAAATATTAATTAGAATGTGAGATGTCTTTCTTCAAAAAAAAATATCATTTAACATTAGAAACTCAACTTTGAACCCTTATAACTCTTAAAAATTTTCTATCAGATGTCTACAAAAAAAATTATCCTATACTAATTTCATCATGGCAAACTGGCAAATCAATAGTGTTAAAAATCTCAGGAACCAAAAAATGGAAAAATCTTAAGTTAGTGGTTATAATTAATTAACTATATTGTTTAATTTTTGTTAATTAACTGTATTGCATTACAAGTTAGTTCCTTCAAGTCATTTTCAACAATACTACTTATGTGAATCATAACAATACAAATTATTATAATTATAAGTTATTACGGGTGTTTGGCTGATTGTATATAACGTAATCTACACATTATGAAATTAAGGGGAGGTTGAAATTAACTATTAATTTATATTAGCATAGCTAAAATTAACTGTTTTTTTCTCATCTCTCACATAAACAGAGATGCACATTTTGAAATTGAAGCTACAATTTATAATATAAAAACAAATAACACAGAATTTTTTTAAATAATGAAATTTTCAGTAAGATAGGCTTAATTTAAAGGTTATTTAAGACTTAATATATCAATAAATGTGCAAAAATTAATTTACAAAAAAAGATTTAATAAAAGAAAAATATTTTTAAATGCATGATGTGGCATTTTGAAAAGAATATGTACATGCAAAAACTTCATGAAAAGCCTATAAATAACAATGCTAACATTATTCATTAAATTCTTTTAAGTAAAGACCTCACAGACTAATAATAATTCATTTTAAAACATATAAAAAAAATTAATAGTGCCAATAACTATTTGTGCATATTATTAATTCAATGTCAATTTCTTATTGAAAAAAAAAAATGCATAAGATTTTCTACTTTTTGAAATTGATGAAGTTTTTTTAATCATGTGCAAATTGGGGAAAATAAGACAAAAATGACTCATATTTTTTGGAAATTTTGTAAAACTATTAGTTCTTTCTATAGTTTGTGATTAATGCAAAATGTTATTTTCTTATAGTAATTATGGAGATTCTGTAACAATTGGCAGCTCAGTACATTACTTCAAAATTCATTAACATATTAATAGAGTGCTTTTGAAAAGTATTACAAAGCAAAAATGCGTTGTTATAATAAATTGAAAAGTAAAGTTATTGAAAAAAAAAAAAAAAAAAAACTGTGTGGTAAACAACCTTTTTATCACACTTATTTTTTAACTTTTTCAAAAAGTTGCTACTTTACAATTCTTTCAAAATTAAAACTATCATAAAACCAATGTAAGTATTAATAAGAATACATAATCCTTGATATTCTACCAAAATAAGAAAACAAATAAACCAATACATAAATAAAAAAATATAATTTTTGGAAAGTCCTTACATTTAAATTTAAAAATACTTATATAAAATTTGTGTATTAAAAGATGATATTAAAAATTAAATTCAAGTCAAAATACAATAGAAGCAAAAAAAAAAAAATTCTTTTAACACAGCATTTAAAATTAAAATGGGGAACTTACTTTATCAGTAAATCCTTCAAGTGGAACTGGTGTGCCCCATTTTAAATCTCGAGTAATACAGCGAGGTTTCAATCCTTCTTTTAGCCAAGAGTATGCAATAACTTTAGCAGTATTTGACCAATGTCCCACAGAAGTGACTTTATCCAAGTACTGCTTCAAGGGTTCTGATAGCTATATAACACATATGAGAGGAAAAAAAAGATATTGCTATATCAAGGTTTTTATTATTATAAAAATGTGTATTTTATTAATTTAAACCCTTTTGAGACACTTTTTAAAATTTATCAACATTAATTCATTTAATGATGATACTTTGTGCAAATGAATGATGGCGCTCATTGTTAACCCATCACTAACGTTGCCATGCGGGTTGAACTTCTTGGTATCATCACAATTTAAAAAAGAACACTTAGAAGTAATATTTACATCTTCTTATGACCTCCTTAAGCATAAAGGAATTTTTGGCCTATGAATTTATTGTATCCACCCTTAGAATAGACATAGAAAAGAATGGTTTGGCTCAGTAGTCAAGTTTCAAACTTAAATTCTTCTAGTATGAAAATCCAATGTGCTATTCATCAAGGCACTCCAGCCAAATTTTACAACGATATAACATTAAAAGTATATGTTAAAATTATAGCATTTATAATAAATAATGTATATTTGAGCATAATATATACTTTAATAAAATTAAAATAAATATTGTACAAATTAGAAGAAAAAAAAAAAAACACATATTTAAAACACAATTAAGGCTTTTATATATCTATAGAATTATCCATATCTTGAATTTTTGTGTATTATTCATTGTATACTTTTATAATGAAAATTCAACTGACAATGAAATAAAGAGAACAATATATCCCATTCTGGGTGCGCAGAAGATCTACCTCCTTGTGGTGCACCTGGTAACACATTTAGTGGCTAAAAGATCTACAACTTGGCGTCATTGTTAGATTAATGAACTCTGTTTCAGCATGTTTTGTTGTGCTATCTGTTTTTTTTTTTTTTTTTTTTTGCTGTAACTGTTCATAATCTGCCATTGAAATAAATAAATATATATATATATATATATACCATTCTTTTCAAATATAATTTAAAGAAATCACCTGCTCAAATTAAATTCTTATGGCCAAATAAAATATATTTGTCCCAGTTCAATTCCTTTTTTTATTTGCATAAATATCAAGTTGCAATGTCTCTTAAATACTAATTTTAGAACAATTTAAAATGTTTATTTTAATAAGAAAAATAACTTAAGTACAAAGAGCATTTTCTTTCAAATTCTGACTTTAAACAAAGTAACTATACACTGTGATTACAAGAATTGAATTCACATGTTGAAATAAACAACATCAACAATTGGGAAAATATATGTATATTAATTAATTAATCATAAGTTGCTGAATATTTTATAATTCCAATAAATAAATTATCCAAAATTTAGATTTTCAAATAAAACTTTTGGTAAAATCAAGGAAAGGAACAGTTTACAACAATTAATTACAATACAAATTAAAAATTATTAATAATTTTTAAAGTTAAAAGTAAATTAAAAATTGATTTTAAGAATTTTCTTTCTATGATTCTACAGGTAAGCTGTAAAATTACCTTTTTTTTCATACTGATTCTAACAATTTAAATACAAACCTTAGGCAAATCAAGGAATAAATGTTTGGAGGATCGTAGACTAGGGGTGGCTCTGCAAAGTTTACACTGGGGATTTTTGAGCTCAGCAGCATTAATTAACTTTCCACACTTATCACACTGATCTCCTCTAGCATCTTCATACAAACAGAGAGGACATGTACCCTCCACAAATCGATCAGCCAGAAATCTAAAAATTTGATAATAAATTTACAAATATTAATTACTTTTATTAAAAGTTTGACTGTAACTGAATTACAATAAAAAAACTATGACTATATAATGTTCATTAATGATAAAAAATTAACAAATAATAAAATCATAGTGCTTTGCTAATTTGCATAAATTTATAATATAACATAAAATATTGATGTTAGTGAATATTAAATTTAAAAAAGAAAAATAGAGAAAACAATTAAATTTTCTCCCATACAAATCATGAAAAGGAACATGAATAATAAAAATTGAATTAAAAAATGGTAATTTATTTTTAAAATTGTTTCAACAGTGAATATTGACAAAGAGATCTTTCAATAATGCATCGTTAAACACAACACACAGAAATATAAAATTAAAAGAAACAATATAGGATGATATAAAAACAATACTAACAACAAATTTAAATTAAATAAATTTAAAAGAAAATTGATAGAAATAAAATTATCGACAATTTGTCAGAATATAATTATTTTCTTCTTTAAAGAAATTTACTTCTATTATTCTATACAAAATTAATTTATCTAAATATGCATTATAATTTATAATTCTAGAAATAACGTCAAACATAAATTTTACATGGTGAAAAATTGTTATATATTTAAAAAGAAACCTAGAGAGAAGGAAGTTACATTTTTGAACTACTAAATACTCAATTTCAAAATTGCTATTTTCTTTGCAATACCGAAATAAGACCAAGTCTGAATCAACTTGTCTTCTTTTTTAAAAACATACATCTACAACGGTTCCCTTGTAATTTAACACTCTATAATTGAATAATTCAACTTCCTGTTGGTGGATGAATAAAAATGGAATAGAACTCTCTGATGGCATTTATCCTTAAAAGATAAATATAAGGCTGGTAGTTTTTTGAAATTAATGAAATATTTTTGGATATATAAAAATGAGGATGTTTGTATGCAAGTTATTTATTTTGCTAGTAAATTTATACTTTTTTTTAGCACATATAATTTAGATACCATTTTTAAGAGATAAATATGTGTAATCAACTCTTCATTGATCTCTCACTTTTGCTAAACCAAAGAGAAGATATTATAATATAAAACATAATTAAGACTTCATTTTAACATAAATTAGTACTATATATAATGGGAACAACTCACAAAAATATCTGTTTTTCATAGACATACTGATTACAGGACTAATTAACTAATTAGAATACAGAATATTCAAGGTTAATACAAAAACAGTAGGCATCAACAAAATATTATTAAGAACACATATTTATTTATTAATTAAATAAAATATCAAGCAA
>BPLR01010809.1:0-67550 GCA_021605095.1 Caerostris extrusa
ACTAGTTTAGTTTAATAATCTAAAATTAAAAATTTATTTTGTAAGTGCAATTTAAGTTGTCATGTAAATTATCAACTGACTATCTAAAAATCTTAAAATTTTTTTAAGCTAAAATTTAGTAATATTATATTATAGATGATGTAAAATGAAGCTTTTCACATTCATTTGATTACTGTAATTAATGTACGAGTTGTGATAATAATGTGCATAGTTGCAAGTTTGATTAGCGATCATAAATGAGGTTTTTTTTTTCAATGGTTAGACATCAGAATTTTAAAAAAGTGTCACTATTTGACTTTGCTCTTATTTTATTTTTAAGAAATGTTCGTCATATTTTTTTTTTTTTTTTTTTTTTGTTCTAATGCAGCTGGCAAACACTGAGACAGCTTGGTCTTGGATGCCTTAAGGCACGCTGCACAGATGTTACTCACTTTGCATTACCCAGGGGCGCGTGTAACTAGAAGATACGGACGCGAAGTAACAATGCCCCCGCAACGCTCTACGATCCTATTAGACCGGGACCTACAGTTTAAAGCGGATTTCGAACCACTACAGACATCCATGGCACCGCCGGGACTCGAACCCGAAACCTGTGGCACCGAGCGCCAGCCACTCGTCCATTCAGGCCCCTGTTCGTCATATGTAAACTATAGAATAAACTTGCTGCTTTTTATCAAATATGTTGAGAAATATTATTATTATTGTAATATTTATAGATTCCAAAAAGAAATAATAATTTATAAAAGCTTTTTTTTTAAAAATGAAAAATTTAGAAAAAAGAAAAAAAAAAAATCAAAATAACAAGAATGCATTTGAAAAGATAAACCTCCGACTAAAAGACCTTAAGTTTTCAAACTTAGTTTGAAATAATCCCAAAAAAAAAAAAAAAAAAAAACCCACTGCTCTTTCAAATTCAAATAATATGATGCTTAAAGTCACAAAGTTGAAAATATTTACAAACTTACATGAATTTTTGTGCAAATACTAACTCTATAATCCTGATTATAAAGTGCTGAAAAATAAACTCATTATGAAAGATAAGTTTTTAAAATTTTCGTCACACAGTTATACGAAATTTTCATGCTCACAATTTTTTGGAATTGCTAATTGTTAAAACGAAATGATAAAAAAGAAGAATCTTGCATGTTCATATTTATCAATTGATTATATTCCATACTTGCAGATACGTATGTCCAGGCGTTACTCAGCACCAGTGGTATTATATAGTTTTATTTAAGAAAAATATCAGCAAAACTGCAAAGATACCCTCAAAAAAATTTATTTTAAATAAGCTTGCATAATAATATTAAATTCAACATTTCCATAATAGGGAAGATAGAGAACCTGATATAACCTTTTAAAAATCTAATCATTTAGGAATTTTAATATCATCCATGGGCATAGCCAGTGCTAAAAATCATTAGGCCACCAGTTGGCACAGGCTCGAAAGCATTTGCCAATTAAAAGATAACGTTTTTTGTTTACGAAAAAAAATTAATTAGAATTTTTCACAGGTTTTTTTGTTGTTGTTGTTGTTGTTGTTGTTCATCAAATAAAAATTATATTAAATCAGAGGAAAAAAAATTGAACTTCTGAATGTTATAGCTTTTAAGTTATATTCTCACATACATACATTTATAGATATAGATATTTATACTGTATATACCAGGGCCTGAATGGCCGAGTGGCTAGCGCTCTGGCGCTCGGTATTACGGGTTCGAGTCCCGGCGGTGCCTTGATGTCTGTAGTGGTTCGGAATCCGCTTTAAACTGTAGGTCCTGGTCTAATAGGAGCGTTGCGGGGGCATTTGACTCCGTGGCTTATCTTCAGGTTACACTCTCTCCCTGAGTAATACAAAGTGAGTAACGTCTGTGCAGCGTTTGCCTTAAGGCATCCAAGACCAAGCTGTCCAAGTGTTTGCCAGCTGCATTAGAAAGAAAAAAATAAATGTATATAATGTATATAAATATTTATATTATGCTATTTTTATATATATAGATAAACATCGCTTAAAAAAGTATTAAGAAAACACTTGCATTATATTTATTATTATAAGAACTCCTATTATATTCCAACTTATTCCGATTATTACAACATTGATCAATCAATAATGTTATCTGAAAACTTTCTCGATATATGCGGCTCTAGGTGTCATATCATTCACAGAAACTGAACCAAATTTTGGTTTAAGGTAATTGAGGTATGCGCACAAGAATCCTATGAAAAACAACAATTAAACTCTAGCAATTACGGTTACAGTGGCATGATTTTGAAAGTTTCAAATGGCCACGCCTACTTTTTTTTTTTTTTTTTTTTTTTTTTCATTATTATTGAAATGTGATCTCCGTAGCGAAAAATCATAAATAGCATTCGAACCGCACGCGTACCTTAAGCCAAAATTTTGTTCCAGTTTTTGTGACCGGTATGTTAGCTAGCGGCTCATATATCGAGACATTTTTGTATTATTATAATCACCCTGTATATATCTTTCTCTCTTTTTTTTTTTTTCTTTGCCTTAGTCAGAGAGATATAATTGTAAAGCATTTAAGTGTTTTTATATTGAGAAGGCTATTATGGTTTTGTTACACTATTTGCGTATTGTTAATACCGGTAGTTACTTTTATTGTACCAAATAGTCGTATTTCTAGTTTACCTTGTCATTTTTCCTTTGCTTTTATGTTGACGTATTGATCTTTATATAGATAGATAGATATGCCATTGAATTTGTAATTTTACATCTGATCTTAACAATTCATTCAAGACTACTACGGTAGTAGTTAAGTATCTATAGTATCACATTAAGATTTCATAGGGGAGCATTTGACAATCGTGTGGGGAGTTTGAAAAGAATTCCTGAAGTCGTCAATTTTATAGTTATACAGATCTAATGATCTTGTTGCGTGTGACTAAAGAATATCCACTAGCTCCATCGACTATTCACAACCCAGCTTTATGACTACTTAGTGGAAGGAAGGAAATAATGCTTTGATGATATGTTGCAGACTATAAACTACGATATTCTATTTATTTAAGTACCATTCTGTGTTGGTTAAACACTGGCTTTATTTTAAGAATGAAAAGAAGCTGGTTAAAAAATGCAGTTATAAGAAACTTTTATGATTTCGGTCAGGAAGTTTTCTACAATTCGCAGAAACTTTTCTCGATTAAATGTATAACCTTCATAATTTTTAGATTATAGATATTAAATGTTCATTTTTAAAAGCAGTTACAGTTATGTATATATATATATATATATATTCTAATGTAAACACAATAAAAAATATTGTATTGTAATGACAATGGATGAATTTTTAGAGACTAATTATGACTTGAGAATTTCTTCATTGAAATTAGTCGACCAAAAAAATTTCCGACTTTTCTAATTCCTCACTGTTGAGTTGAAGTTTATACCGACTCTAACTGCAATTTCTGACTTTTTTACCGTAATTTTATGGGTGAATAATAATAGATTTAGATTATGGATGGATATTAATGGATTTAGATTATGGATGGATAATAATGGATTTAGATTATGGATGGATATTAATGGATTTAGATTATGGATGGATAATAATGGATTTAGATTATGGATGGATATTAATGGATTTAGATTATGGATGGATAATAATGGATTTAGATTATGGATGGATAATAATGGATTTAAAATATGTATGAATATTAATGGATTTAGATTATGAATGGATAATAATGGTTTTAGATTATGGATGGATATTAATGGATTTAGATTATGGATGGATATTAACCGATTTAGATTATGGATGGATATTAATGGATTTAGATTATGGATGGATAATAAATTTGGATTATTTAGATTATGGATTTGGTTATGGATGGAACCGATTTAGGTTATGGATGGATACTAACCGATTTAGATTATGGATGGATATTAATGGATTTAGATTATGAATGGATATGGATATATGGATTTAGATTATGGAGATGATTTAGATATGGATGGATACTAACCGATTTAGATAATGGATGGATATTAATGGATTTAAATTATGGATGGATACTAACCGATTTAGATTATGGATGGATATTAAATTTAGATTATGGATGGATACTAACCGATTTAGATGGATGGATATTAATGGATTTAGATTATGGATGGATACTAATAGATTTAGATTATCGATAAATACTAATGGATTTAGATTATCGATAAATACTGAAGTTTAGATACTTTACTAATGGATTGAGAAATTTTTTTTAAAAATTTAATGACTTTTATTGAACTCATAGATTTATAAAAAAACAGTTTTTGATTATCAAAGTATTTTTTTTTAGAATTTTAAAGGTGTAATATACACGCATTTTTTAAGGTGCAGTATTTGCTAACTTAAAAATATTCTTGTATTCTAGAATTGCTACAAAAAATATATGCCCTATACTAATATTATAATAATATTATGTAAATCAACAGGTAGCATAGAATAGCTGAAGGCAGTAAAGAAAATAATTTGTACATTTGATGACAAATATGCCATATTTGTAACACATTAAATCTTATTTGTTCTTAAAAATAAAAATAGCTTCAATAAGAATCTACATTTGGGCCTGATCGAATAAGATCCTACATTTTTAACTTTTTATATAGGCCAGTGCTAAGACAAATCGTTTCAACAGTTACGTTGGTTTGTTGCTGAAGTAGCAACTGTCTTTTCTACTGATTGTGTTGCATTGAAGGATATACATTGAATTGCTATTTTAGCATTTAATTTCATCTTAAATTATCAACTGAAATATGCAAAATAATGAAATAAGCATTTAATTTTATTATAATGAGTATAATTATTTTTAAGTTTATTATTTTTACAATAATAAGTATTTATAAGTTATTTTTATAAAAGAATCGGTGAGTCAGATTTTTACACCGATTCCCTGGCTCCTACTCTCCATCTCTGGAAATTAGTGTACAAATCAAATTAATATAAAGCAAGATTACAGAATGGTGATTGTATTATTACACTGTTAGCATATATTGAAAATGTAGTTATTATGACTATAGAAATTTCTACAAAAACTAAATTTTCTAGTCATGGAATGCTAAACAAACTATAAAAAAATTAATTTGTCAGCAGACTGACACGGAGCCTGATGGCCGAGCGACTAACGCCTTGGCGCAATGTACCACAGGGTTCAAAGTTCCGGTTGTGCCATAGATGATTGTAGTAAAGGAATCTATTTTAAATCATAGATCCCAGTTTAGCATTGGCCGTAGGGCTGACATCCCTACCCTGTAAAAAGGAATCTCCTGCCTCCCGAAATCTGGCAATGGGAGGACGGTTTTGGCCACCATGGGCTGTAGTGCCAGAGAAGGTTAGTTATTGAAGGAAATATCAATGACAATTTACCAAAACTGAATTATTAAGTTAATAACATGCTAATTTTATACTTAAACATAAATTTGTTAATTTGCTAATTACAATGGATTCTAATGAAACGCAAAATAATATCATCATACTTTACAAATTTCTTTGCCTGTAGATAGATTGCATTAAAATTATTGAAGTTTTTTTCATACCTATCAATTTTTTACCAGACGAAAAATGCATTAAAAATATTATCGCACAGCGGTAAACACGGCAAGCTCTTATATCAAGTTTCAGATGATAATTTTTCATTTAAACACGAAAGCATTTTTTAATTACTTTACAGAAATGTCATATTTTATTATTTGGTTCGATTTCGTAATTACCAAGCTCAATAGTGATGAGTCAAATGGTTTTCAGTTAGCGATTTTTTTGTTATATACACGTTTAAATATGTTTTTAAGCAAATATGTGTCAGTACAAATACACTGCAAAATTTAAAGAATTGTTTAGTCCCAATCACATCTATTTTTGCAAAGCGGAAATTTTACGATTGAACATGTTTTGGTTATAAATAACGTACACATTGGGGAAGGGGTACTACATTTATATTGATCCTGCATCCAAACTAGCCTGTTATTGACAAAAAATGTCAGCCTAATATGCGAAAATAAAAAATATTTTTCTAACATTTAAATGTTTATTTATTTATTATTAAATTAAAAGTTAGATCATGCACCCGATTTTTAATCTTTCATTAAAATCCGAAAATCTAAGAAAGAAAAAAATACCAAAAATACTTTTAAAATAAAATGGACAGCTAAATGAAGCCAGGCTTCTGGGAGAAAGCATCGACGGGTCTCAAAGATGCAGAGTCTGAGACCCGTTTAAAGCCATACAGACTCAAGGGGTGCTTAAATCACACTTTATAATGAGGGCATTATTCAGAGTCAGAGCGTCTCCCTTGACCATACCTGTCCTTCGAGATTCCAAACGGTCATTCAAAGTAAAAAAATAAAAGCGGCCCACCTTGGCGACGTCTGGCGCATTTAAAGGATGGAATGCATGTGTGGACTTCCGAGGGGGCGGACTCGCGAATAACAAATCAAACCCTTCGTCCCTCTTCGAACGTGTCCGGAGATAAAATTGCGAGATGTCCCTTCGGGGGCAGCGGTGCCAAACTCATACACTTCTGAGCCTGTCGAACATTTAATGATCCCCTTCTCCACTGGGAATGAAAATGCCCTCCTTTTCTTTTTCTTTTTAACATGCTCTCTTTCTTCTTCTTTTTTTGTGTAGTTTAGAAGAGGAGGGAGAGATGAAAGTTATTTACTTGAAGCTATGGTGTATATAAAACCCGTCGTCGTCATCCTTGTTGTTGTTGAAGGCTCTTAAAGTTGAATGAAGGATTTTGAAATTGTTATGTATTACGCCCGGTGTAGTTTATAAATAATGGTAGATTTAAATTGAGATCTCAAGTTGAAATTCGTTTTGCTTCCTTTGAAGAAGTTATCTTGTAAACTTGCTAAAAAAAAGATAATGTATCATTTGATGAAACACATTTAGTAATATTTTGTATTCAGCATTTAAAAGAAATTTCCTCCCCCGTTTACTTTTGGGGTGATTATGTATCGAACGTGGTAAAGGAAAAAGCCATTTATCATCGATTGATAAATAGTTATCGGATTTATATTTAGATTTTCAAGTTTGGAACTGTTTTGCTTTATTTGAATAGTTATCTTATAACTTTCTAAAAAAAGATAATGTATCATTTGATGAAAATGCATTTTAGTAATATTTGTATTTAGCATTTGAAGATTATACTGAAGGGATTAAGGACTTTATTAAGGATTATACTGAACGTGCTAAGCTAAATAAGGCAATGGGTTATTTGCTATCATTGATAAATAGTTGTCGGATTTACATTTAGATTTACCAGTTGAAACTTCGTTTATTTTTGCACTTAGAAAAAATCACCTTGCAAAAATTAACTTCCAAAAAGACAATGCCTCATTTGATAAAAAAGTTTGGCTATATTTGCATTAATCATTTAAAGAAACAATTGTGCCTTGAAAAAGTTATTTTGTAACATGCTAAAACATAATAAAAGCAATGAGCCATTTGTCATACTTGCTTAAGATACCTTTCTTAAGAATTGCATTCAATGTTTAAAAAAATAAACTGCGCAACATTTCTGTACATGCAGTCCTGCGAGATGCTAAGCAAAAATAAGACAACAGTTTATAAGATAATTTTTTCGTAGATTAATACACCAAGATATGTATGAACATTTAAAAAATAAATTACGTTTGCTTATTTAATTTTTAATTTGACAAATACCGAATAGCCCATAATTTGACAAATACCGGAACGTCGTTAGCTTTTTTCCTAGCGCGCATGCTCATAGGGAAACATTAAACAGATACATCATTCAGGAACTCAGTCATACGGTAATCTTATGGTATGCAAAAATCTCTAATAATTTCATAAGAAAATATCTAAGCATATAAAAAAAAAAAGAAAGTTTCAAAAGTTACCGTTAGGAGAAGATTTAAGGTTTGCAATAATTATTGGATATATCAATGATTATAGGACGAAACTGAACTGAAACATTTTTTTAAAGAGAATTTAGAAGTTCATGGTGGTCACCATTCTTGTGAAACCACCATCTTATAAAGATACTAAGAAATGTAACCTAGAACTTACCCATTAGATATCTTAAATCGAAATCAACTTTTGTAGTATCCTGAGCTTTGCTACAGACATTTAAGAACCATTTAAAAGTGAATGTAATGAACAATATTTCAATATGTATATTAAATTTGGTTATAGAGAAAGCGTCCCACAGGATTCATTCCTGGTTGGTGAAAAGGCGACGTTAAATATATTAAACATGATTTTCATTTTCATAGCAGACAATGTTTCAGTTCTCATTGGTAAAGTCGATTATAAAGTAGGTCTGGATTTGAATAGCCCCACTGTAGCTCCATGCAGGTCGTAAAAGGCGACTAGAATCGGTACCAAATGCCCTGGGGTATAACCAGGTGGGGTAAAGTCAGACTTTTGGGTGCCTGTGTCTTTTGTGCTGCAAGATCAAGGGGGAAAAACTGAATTTTACCCTTTATCATGACTCGTCTGTTTAAGACACAATGATTCACGAACTTGGTCTAGATGTTGCGGTCGGCCAAGTGGGATAAGAAAAACAAACAACATGAATCTTTTAATCATAGTAGAAAATACAATATTTTCCCTGTATCAAAAACATAAGCATTTTTATAAACAACACCCATTTGGGAACCATTTCTTTCTCTCAGTCACGAAAATTAACAAATCCACAAACAAAAACTGCTTTATTAATGAGCATTTTGCTTCATAGTGAAACAAGCTGATTAATGAAGACTTTGAACATGTTCGCACTTGGCTGCTAAGTAAAATCAGGCCATCACTAGAAAAATTGTTCAATCAAGCAGCATCAAACTTTAATTACTCATTGTTCATTGCAACAATTTATAATAACTATTGGTAAATTATCTATCTATCTATCCCCCCCCTTTTCTCTCTCTCTAATATATATATATATATATATATGTATTATATATACTAGCAGAACCCGACATATGTTGTCCTGCTAAAAAAATGCATCGTAGAAAATTACATATCTCGAATATATTCTCCATGTTCTAATATATGTGTATTAATGTTCATGGATATCTTTTGAATGATACATAAGATGAAATGTTGCAGCACCATCTGGTGGCCAGTAACTATAAAGTGGATAGCGCGAGCATATTTTCAATACTGAATATATATTATTACCAATTTTCATAGCATTGGTTGAACGGTATAGAAATTGATATACTGCAGCACCATCTGGTGGCGACTTACAACAAAGGGGATAGCAAAAAAAAAAATTCTCCATGTTTTGTCAAACACAAACACAAAAAATTTCATCAACATCGTTAAAGACGTTTAGAGTTCAGTAACAAACACACTTTAAAGAAGTACATAAAGATAAACAGGGTGATTACAAAAAAAGTCCCACTTTCAAAATGCTGTAAAAAAAGAAATAGTTCCAATGAGTTCAAATTTGAATTGGAGAAAAAACGGTACGGCATCAAAAAAAAATAGTTCCAAAGTGCATAAAATAGATGGCGCTGTAATAAGCATAAAGAAAAGTGAATTTGGCAAAGCCAGTGATATTTTGAATCGATATTACAACTTATTTGGCATGAGTTGCACATTAAACCAACTGCAGAGTTCAATTTGCTTGATTGTTTCGGTGTTTTGACGGAAAAAATGACTTCCAAGTCATTCAACAGTTGTGACTATGTTAGTGGAAAATCCATCCAGCAAGGCAAGGTCATACTAAATTGATGGGGAAAATCGGTGGAACTTTTTTTGATGTCATACTGTTTTCCCTTCTTAAAATATCTTGATTTCAAATTGGAACTCATTGTGACGAGTGTTTCTTTTTTTTACAGCATTTTGAAAGTGGGAGCTTAATTATATTCTCCCTATATATATATATATTTATATATATATATATATATATATATATATATATATATATATATATACGACAGATAACTATATTTTTATTTTAGCAGCCGTCTTACAAGGCACAATGATTCTACATCTCTGTTTTAAGAATTTTGTACAACCCTGCTTTTAGTGACAAATTTTATATTTTGAAACTTTTCAGCAATTTCGATGTTCAGGCTCCGTTTCATTTTGCCGTTTTCAGTATTTATTGATAAAAAATATTCAAGTATTTCACAAGACATACTGAGCACTAAATAAAAAACACTGTATTACACGATTATGGTATTCCCAACACAGTTGAAACGTAACCTGTCAAATGTACTTTTATTTCACTTCATTAATACATAAAAGGGGTTAAGTTGGCAGTAAACTCATATCACTTTAGTTCCCCATTCACGTCTTAGTTCTTTAATTAATCAAGCGCTTTTACAAGATAATGCTTCTTGATTGTTGTAACATGTTGAAATCGTGATTGCATTAATGATAATGGCGAAGGGGGTAGAAAAAAGGCATTGTTCGTTAATTCGGTATCAATGACTGTACAATGGACTATTGTAAAGGAATATTTGTATACGGCTTGGCATAATTATAATTTCCATTCCATGTTGACGGGCAACCCAGAAATGGTTATTAGTAATTGTGGCCTTGTTGGACAAAGAGACAAAAGTTTATCTAGTGATAATTGAAGAATTATTTCAAAGCAGAACGATGATACGATGATTGCTTGCTTGCTACAAAAATAAAGCGAGTCGGTGTCAAAGTGTTCAGATAAGTGTTAAGAAGAGGTTCATAAGGGTGGCTTTTTAACCAATTACAGGTATTTATTTTGGTTTGCACGATTGTGTTCTGAAGAGACGTGCAGTGAAAAACATGCAATGTTTTATTTGCTGTTATAATTTAGTTTCTATTTTTGATGCTATTGTTCTGTTCCTTTCTTTTCTATTTTTGCAGGTTGGTGATATGTTACTTCTTGAATATATTAGCCGAAACCGATTTTAGAAAAATAAATAAATAAATATTAAATTTCAAAGAACACGAAAGAGGAAGAAAACAAAAACGTAAACAACATCTTTCAAAATACAGATTATTTTCTTCGACTTTTGTGTATTGCTTAGATGAGACATTTTCCTAGTCATTGTTGTAGTTGTAAAAAATTTTGAAATTTCACATCTTTCAGTTATAAAATATATTCGTTGCACTGAAGTCCAATGCAAATTCCTACATAAATAGTTTAAAACAACTTCGATTCTGTGCACTTCCTCAAAAATAAATATTACAACAAACTGTTAATTTGTCACCAGGCCAATTCCATTTGTTATTAGTGTCAAAGTATTCAGATAGTGTTTCATAAGGGGGCTTTTAACCAATTAAAGGTATTTATTTCGGTTTGCACGATTTGTGTTCTGAAGAGACGTGCAATGAAAAACATGCATTGATTTGTTTCTGTTTGCTGCTGTTATAATTTAGTTTCTATTTTGGATGTTATTGCTCGGTTTCTTTCTTTTCTATTTTTGCAGGTTAGTGATATGTTATTTTTATGGAGATTATAAGAGTTGAAACCGAGTTCAGAAAAAAAATTAATAATAATAATAATTACCAGCCCAAAAAGCATATAAAAAACACCTGAAATTTGCTCGGTATGTTTCAACTTATCACGTGTGAACATTCGATATTTACAAATAATTTAAATTATTGTTTTAAATCGTCAAGGATTCTATTCTAATATTCATTGACTTCATTAATGTCCTTTATCGGCAAATTAATTTTTTCCAAAGAGTGAAATATGCTTAGTAAATTTATGAGAAATAACGGAAGAACAAAGCAAGTTCTATGATGTGTAGCGAAATCTTTATAATCCAATAGCAAATATCTATAATATATTTTCTTCTTTCAAAGAAACAAAAATGTTGGAATTAAAAAAAATTAAGAAAGTATATGAAAGATAAAACTGACATCTGCTCGGCAAACTTCAACTTATCATGTGTGAACATTCGAGAACGGATGAATAAACTTAGAAATATATCAATGTTTAATAATGCAAGAGATATATGAAGCAATTGATTGGAATACTACAAGAATGTCCAAATTCAATAGCTACATGAATATAGCAATGCTCAAGAACTTCATGAAGAATAAATTGTTCTAGAATCTCTAAAAGAATATACAAAAATAAGATAAATGTCGTCGTAAATGAAGGATGAAGTATTCCAAATACAATAAGGAACACTGTACAGCTCAATAGGCATCGGAAAATGCCAAAAATGATAAATATGAAACTTCAAGAAGAAGGAATTGATCAAAGCACTACGATTATTTATAGCCATTGGAAATACAAATGTTTAAAATCCCAACCCAAAACATGAAAAGTGATTCAAAACTATACTACAAAACACTTCAAACAAAACCAAGTTCTCCAGAAAATTTCTTAAGACTAACATTATCCATGAAACATTTCAAGAGTTAAGGGGCCCAAAGTACCATTTTCTGCCAAAATTTGCTATGGAGATTTATTTGCTTGGCCCTCATTTTCGGATAACGTCACGGACCCCTAACCAGGACAACATCATGTTCACACATGATAATAAAAACTATATTTCGAAAAACATGAAAGAAAAAGAAAAACAGGAATTTAAACAACATCTTTCAAAATAAGTAATTAACAGAAAAAAAAATTTTTTTTTTCAACTTTTGTGTATTGTTTAGATAAGACATATTTCTCATCTTTTAGTTATAAATATATTATTTATTGCGCTGAAATGCGATGCAAATTCTGTTTAAATAGTTTGAAACAACTTCAATTTTCTGTGTGCTTCTTAAAATAAATGTTATAACAAACTGTTAATTTGTCATCAGGCCAATTCCATTGTTTCTACTTTGAAACTGCTAACTTGGCAACACGCCAAACTGGGACATTTCGACAGGGAATCATGGGATAGCAGAAGACTTACCTGTGATCCATTTAGATGCTCTTACTGATAGAAGACTTTCTAGGAACCCTATCAAGTGTCTTCTGTCAATACAACGATAGATGACAGTTTTTAATGCACATGGAGAGCCAAACTGTTTGATGTTGATTCGTTTTATTTATTTTTTTTAACCTATAAAAAGGAAAATATAGATTATTAAAATTTTAAATATATACAAATTTGTATATATTTTACATAGTGTTTATAATTATAAAATACATAAAATTTTATGATTTAATTATATATTATATTGTATTAATTTAAAAATTCGATTATTAATAAAAAAAAATTTATCAATCACAAAGATTTATTTTATCCTTCCATTGCATATCTTTAATCTGCAGATTTCTTTGCAGGCATAACGTCCAGAATTGAAACAAAGCATAATTTATCTGTATGGTGCCATGGCGGCCTGACGGCCAATTGGCTAGCGGTCTGGCCTTCGGTGCTTCAGGTTCGAATCTTGGATGTTTGTTAGTGGTTCAGAATCAGCTCAATCAGACTTCTCACCCACATCATTCCCAAACTGTAAAGGGACAACTCAGTTCTAGGCACAGTGATGTAGTAGTAGTAGTAGTGGTGGTGGTTCGGAATCTACGTTAAACTGTAGGTCCTGGTCGAATTAGCTCAAAATTTTCACAAAATGGCCGTAGAGAGATAAGCCAAACCATGATGCTGTTTTAATTAAGATAAACACAATGTAACTGAAATCATTAAATATGCAAGTATGATGATTAATCTAAATATTTTAGTGTAAGCAACTCATCAATTACAAATGGACTAGAAGCATTTTCATCCATCACATATATCATAGTCTTTCTTTTCGGACATAACTTCAAAAAAACTATATTCAAATGTCTTGTTAGCTTTATATTAGTAATTAAACTCGGACAAACATAATATAAATGAAATACTACATCTGTTTATTCAATGTCACGTTATAGATTGTATTTCCTCAAGGGTTCTGCCACAACCCAGAAGCTCATCAATCACAACATTTGTTTTGTCCATTGCGTATCTCAAATCTGCAGAACTCTTCTCAGGCATAATTTCGAGAAGTGAAACAAAGGGCAGTCCACCTCCATCGCTTCTTGTTGCTTTTTTTGCATGGGATTGTTCTACAAATAAAAGTTCCAAAGGGCGTGGTCATCCCCATCAGTAAGGCAAAAGCATAATTACTTCGGGTCACGCTAGCCAGCGATTGTCTTGTCTGAAGATTGCAAATTTTTTTCTCTCTCCCAGCAGCCCGAAAAAAAGTAAAAACTCTCAGGAAGGAAGTCGCCACATCATTTATTGCAGTGTCCTTTTTGAAACTTGCCCAAGAATAATCATTAATTTTTCTTAATGCCCCCGATATTTTATTGTCTTAAAGGTTTTGTTATTTATGCTTTAACGGAAATATCATACTTGATGGAAAAGAAAAGAGAAATATCAATTGTTTTAACTTATTCTAGTGTAAAACAAACTAAAACATACGACCCGACGTTGTCCAGCTAAACGAAATAAAAAATTTTTTAATTTCTGTACTTTTTGTTAGAGAAAATATCGGTGAAAATTGCGAATTATTGTTTAGCAAATTGTAAAAAAGGAAAATTATTCCAGATAACTATTTATAAACAATGGCATGATGGCCGAGTGAATAATGCATTTTTGGTGCTCGGTGATACAGGTTTCGGGTTCAAATCCCAGCGATGCCATGGATGCTTGCAGTGGTTTGGTTTTAAATAGTAATCCTGGTCTAATATGACTACTAAAACTACGTCACACCCCATCACTTTACCTAGAGCTATGTTGCCCTTTTACAGTTTGGGTGTGAAGAAGTCTGATTGGGCTCTGTGATACTCTACGATCATATGAGATCGGCATTTACATCCAAGTCCCGCCGAGATTCGAACCCGATACCTGTGGGACCGAGAGCCAGAGCGCTAGCCCCTATTATCATATGAGTGTAAAGCATACGGCTATAAAATAAACTACGCCATAAAAAGAAAACATCTCATGCTTCGGAATTTGCCAGCAGGCAGAAGGCATTGGCACACCGTGGGACTGTTGCGCCTGTGAATAAGAAATAATAAATACTCTAAAAGAACACAATCATATAAATTTCGAAAATTTTATGGACTGAAAACCTCTCAGAAGGAAAAGGGAAGGCGTAAATACCTCGTCCAGAAGTCATCCATTTTGATGATCTTGGGGTTGTTCATTCCAAATTGTAGACAAATTGATGGCCAAAATCTATGTACAGTGTAGAATGCCTCGCATGCTATATTCTATGTAATGCTGAGTCTATTATATATCTATCATTCTACTGGTGAATGTCCTCAAGTCAAATTAATTATCATTGGTCAATACCTATAGTCAAACTACTCATCATTGTAAAATCTGTACAATATATTACTTTTGAAAAGACTTGTTGAGAAATTCAACCATACGATTAACAAAAAATCTCATTAATACTAATTCAAAATTTCGTAAGTTTTGCCGCTTTTATCAGATAAAATGGTTTTATCACATTATTAATTGCGTTATTTATTTATTTATTCATTTATTTCCTTGCTTTTATTAATTGAGAATAAAACATTATACTTTGTATCAAATCAAGTACCATTTTTATACCTTACATTTACCATAAAAATCCTTTAAGCAACAAATTTGTTCAAAAGCAAATATAGCACTGTTGTATCTAAAATCGGGTTTACAAATAAATTACAGAATTTTTCTGAAGTTCTTTGATTTAATTTAATTTTCTTATTTAAAAATTCTTTCAATTACATTTGAATGAAAAATAATATTTAATTTTATAAGAAATAGTATTTTGGTATTTTGTTTTTACATATTAATTAGCAACTATTAAAATTATTCAACATAGTTGTATTGTATAAAAGCTTTTCAAATATTTAACAAAAAATAATAATAATAATAATAATAATTTTTGAATACTGCTATTTTTAGCGTACTTCGTTTTTAACGTTTCACCGTTCATAATTTCATGCGCATTTTCAACACGTCTTACGTTAAAAAAAAAAATTGCACTTAAAATAAAATAAAGATAATAAAAGATAAAATAAAGAGAAAGCTATAATTGCACGAAAACAAAGATTTTCGGAGGAGAAACAGAGTGAAAAGAGAAAGAAGAGAAGGTCGAATCTGTTTTTCAGCTTCATTAGACACCTTTTTCCGGTTCACTGCGTCTCCTGGATAGCATGTAACCACAGTATCTGCAAAGTACATGAACAATAAAAGAAGATTTTCGCAAGAACTCGAGATTGTTTTTTGATGGATGATTACTTAACAGGTACGTACAAAAGATTTAGTAATACTGTAATTTGTTTTGTGTAACCTTGTAACTTTTATTCGTAAAATATTGAAATCATAAACATGTAATAAACGTTTTTCAATCCAACAATATATATATATATATATATTTCTGCTTTTTCTTCAATGTAGCTACAGCCCCATGGTGGGCCAAGGCCGTTTCTATAGTGGCAGATTTTGAGTCAGGAGACGTTTTCTTTTTTACGTGATAGGATTGTTAGCCCAACGTCCAACGCAATACAGTCATATTAGACCGGGAGACCTACGTTTTAAAGTGGATTCTGAACCACTACATGCATACACGGCACCGCAGGGACTCGAACCCGAAACCTGTAGCACCGATCGCCAGACACTCGGCCGTTCAGGCACCCGATTCCGAAGCACTAACAAACGTTTAGGCCACCGCCAAAATTGGAGCCTAAAAAGCCTGTGGTTTCAAAGACCAGATCATAGCAAATTTGCCATCAGGCCGTTTATGTGTTCGAGGAGAAAGGCTGAGGAATTCAAATTCCTATATTCGATCTCTGGTATGCTAGTTTCTAAGAAGGAAGACACAAGGCGGCTGCAGGCGTATTAAATCTTGAGTAACGCTAAATCCTTTACAAATCTGTTCTTCTATTGGTGAATAGCACCCATTGGTGAATAAATTAAAATACCCAGTATTCAAAAACAACAACAACAAAAATGAAATACATTCTATGACTGATTTGTCTCATATATTAAATGCATAATTATTTTCTTTTTTGTATCATTTGTCAACTCACTGACAATTCAAGAAATCAAAAAACACCGTCAATTTTTTTCACTAATAGCGGAAATGAAATAGCCACAAAAAACAAAGATTGCATTAAATATTTTGATATCAAACGTTGATAAGAAAACGTTGATTGATCTTAAATGCTAACTAGAAGATCCATGCTATAGACAGGATTAGAAACTGAAAACCTGTAGTACCAAAGGCCAGAGAGCTAGCCAATTGGCCATCAGGCCGTTAATGTGTTCGAGGAGAAAAAGCTGAAGATATCAAATCCAGTATTTAATCTCCAGTGTATTAGTTTCTAAGAAGGAAGACACAAGGCAGCTGCAGGTGTGTTTCATCTTGAGCAACAGTAAATCCGTTACATGTCTGCTGTTCTAGTAGTGAATACCCAAGGTTAAAGCACCCAGTATTCGAAAACAACAACAACAACAAAATGAAATACATTCTATGACGAATTATTTCCTGTATTAAATGCATAATTACTTTCCTTTTGGATCAATTGTCAACTCAATTGCGATTCAAGAAATCAAAAAACATCAATTTTTGCTAATTAATAGCGGAAATGAACCAGCCACAAAAACAAAGATAGTATTCAATATCTGGATCTAAAACGTTGATAAGAAAATGTTAATGTTAACTAAAAAACATTCCTTTTTCTTAACTTAAATGTTGACTAGAAGATCCATGCTACAGCCAGGATTCGAAACTGATAGCCTGTTGTACCAAAGGCCAGAGCGCTAGCCCATTGGCTATCAGGCTGCAATGTGTTTGTGGAGAAGGGGTGAAGACTGATTAATATACTATTCGATCTCTGGTATGCTAGTTTCTTAGAAGGAAGACACAAGGCAGCTGCATGTTACATCTCGAGTAACGCTAAATCCGTTACATATCTGCTCTTCTATTGGTGGTTAAAGCAACCAGTATTCGAAAAGAAAAACAACAAAATAATGAAATACATTCTATGACTGAATTGTTTCCTGTATTAACACATAATTACTTCCTTTTTTATATCATTTGTCAACTCAATTCCGATTCAACAAATCAAAAACACCGTACATTTTTTGCTAACTAATAGCGGAAATGAATCAACCACAAAAAAAACAAAGATTGCGTTAAATATCTTGATCTCAAACGCTGATAAAATCTACTACCATCTGCTGCAGCCTCTCTGTCGTGGGTGCGAGAGCTTTAATGGACTGTTCACGATTTTATTAATGCCTTGTCTACACAATGTAATGCATTCGGTATGCAAGAATGTCGACCGTCTGACAGGCAGTCCTTCGCATGATGATTATTCAGGGTTTAACTCTTCCGGGTATGCAGATGGGAATCAATTACTTTTTTTTTTTTTTTTTCTTCTCTTCTTTAGTTTGTTTGCTTTTATCCCCACAATGTTGCGTGAAAATCGTGACATTTCGTTGCCTTTTTTTTTTTTCTTCTCCCATGAGGAACCACGCAATGGTGGGCGCTTTTTTTCAAATTAACAGCGCAACAGTTAATCGTCATTGAGAGGTTAGGTCAAGTTTACTTGGTGCTGTTTGGAGAGTAACCCGTTTTATGCACTTGGCATGGTGAAGGTGATTAATAAGTTTTAGAACCCATGATATTTGTTGCGGGAAAAGTAATTAGTGTAATGATGATGTCGTTTCGTCGTATATCATATCAACGTTCCATTAAGTTGCAATATAGTAGCCTGATATAATTTTTTTCTTAGAATCGATATAACTTTGAGATGGGTTCCCAAATTATCCAATCATTTACTATCGGTCGTATGAATTCATTAATTTTGAGACAGAATAAAAGTAATTAATAATCATCTTGTCATTTTTGAATAATTGTTTAGTAATTTTTTGTACAGTAGCTCTGGTTTTAATAATTTCTATGCGTTGCATAAAAGTTTCCTTCTAATGGACTTTTCTCATTAGCTGAAGTAGCTAACTTAAAAAATAATTAAAAGTTTGCATTTGGCAGCACACATATTACCATAAATATGATCTGCTAGGAACAGACATAATCGATGTGATTAAGTTTGGTGGGATCCGTGGGGTTTATTGCGGGAAAAGTAATCAGCGTAATGACGATGTCATTTCGTCGTAAATCTTATTAACATTCCATTAAGTTGCAGTATAGTAACCTGATAGAACTATGTAACTTGAGATATGATGTGAAATTATTCTATCAGTTTCTATAAATTGCACGAATTCATTAATTTTTGGATCGATTGTAAATAATGAATATCATCTTGGTATTTTGAATGATTGTTTAGTAATTTTTTGTACGGTAGTTTTGTATTTGTGTCCTGATGGCCGAGTGACTAGCGCTCTGGTGTTTGGAGCACATGGTACCATGGATGTTTGTAGTGGTTTGGAATTCACTTTAAACAGTTGGCCCCGTTGTAATATAATCGTACAGCGATAGGCGAAGAGCTGAAAACCCTACCCCATAAAAGAAAACATCTCCGGTCTCGAAATCTGCAAATAGGCAGATGGCCTGGGTCCACCATGGGGTTGTTGCACCAATGAAGAGGAAGAAGCTTTGTTTTTAATAATTTCTATGTGTTGCAAAGAAGTCTCCTTATAATGGACTTGCTCTCATTAACTGAAGTGGCTAACTTAAAAATAATTAGTTTATAGTTGACATCACACATATTACCATAAAGATGACCTGCTAATTGCAGACATAATCGATGTGATTAAGTTTGGTGGGATCCGTGGGGTTTGTTGCGGGAAAAGTAATCGTCGTAATGACGATGTCATTTCGTTGCACATCTTATTAACATTCCATTAAGTTACGGTATAGTAACCTGATAGGACTATGTAACTTGAGATGGGTTTTTGAAATTATTCTATCAGTTTCTATAAATTGCTTGTATTCATAAATTTTTGAATGGATTGTAAGTAATTAATATCCTCTCGGCATTTTGAATGATCGTTTATGAATTTTTTGTACATTAGTTCTGTTTTTTGGGTCTGATGGTTGAGTGACTAGCGCTCTGGCGCTTTCTGCTATGGATGTTGTAGTGGTTTGGAATCCACTTTAAACTGCAGATCCCGGTATAATATGATTGCAGATCGTTAGGCGTAGGGATGTCAACCCTATGCCGTAAATAGATAGCATCTCCTGTCTCGAAATCTGCCAAAAGGCAAGACGGCCTTGGCTAACCTTGGAGCTGTTGCAGCAATAAAGAACAAGAAGAAGCTCTGTTTTTAATAATTTCTATGTGCGCAGAAGTCTCCTCATTTTGAATAATTGTTTAGTAATTTTTTGTACAGTAGCTCTGGTTTTAATAATTTCTACGCATTCAGCTAATGAGAAAGTATCTCCTACTAATGGACTTGCTCTCATTAGCTGAAGTAGCTTCTTTTAAAACTTAAAAAATAATTAAAGTTTATATTTGACAGCACACATATTACCATAAATATGATCTGTTAGGAACAGACATAATCGCTGTGATTACGTTTGGTGAGATCCGTGGTGTTTATTGCAGGAAAAGTAATCAGCGTAATGACGATGTCATTTCGTCGCACATCTTATTAAAATTCCATTAAGTTGCAGTATAGTAACCTGATAGAACTGTGTAACTTGAGATTTGATTTGAAATTATTCTATCAGTTTCTATAAATTGCACGTATTCATAATTTTTGGAATGGATTGTAAATAATGAATATCCTCTCGGCATTTTGAATGATTGTTTATTAGTTTTTGTGCAGTAGTTCTGTTTTTTGGGTAATGATGGCCGAGTGACTCGTGCTCTGGTGCCCCATGTTTCGGGTTCGAAAACATTCATTTGCCGGCTGTGCCATGGATGTTTGTAGTTGTTAGGAATCCATTTTAAACCGTTGGTTCCGATTTAACATGACAGTAGAGTATTGAGCATAGGGCTAACAACCGTACAACATAAAAGAAAACATCTCCTGTCTCAAAAATCTGCAGTAGGCAGATGGCCTTGGCCCACCATAGGGTTGTTGTTTCAATGAAAAGGAAGAAGAAACTCTGTTTTTAATAATTTCTATGCTTTGAGCAGAAGTCTCCTTCTAATGGACTTACTCTCATTAGCTGAAGTGGCTTTTTTAAACTTAAAAAATAATTAAAGTTTATATTTGATAGCACACATATTGCCATAGATAAGATCTGCTAGGAGCAGTTATAATCGATGTAATTTAGTTTGGTGGGATTCGTGGGGTTTGTTGCGGAAACATTATTAGTGTAATGACGATGTCATTTCGTCGCACATCTTATTAGCATTCCATTAAGTTGCAGGTATAGTAACCTGCTGTGACTTTTTTCGAGTGTGTGTAAAGATAAGTTTTTGAAACTATTTAATAATTTTCTATAAATTGCATGAATTAATTAATTTTTGGATTGTAAATAATGAATGCCACCTCGGCATTTTGAATGATTGTTTATTTTTTTTTTTTTTTTTTTTGTACATTAAACTTTTATTTTTGATAATTTTTACTCATTGCACAGAAGTTTCTTTCTAATGGACTTGCTCTCATTAGCTGAAGTAGCTAACTTAAAAATAATTAAAGTTTATATTTGACAGTACACATATTACCATAATATGATAAATTAAAAGCAGACATAATCGAAATGATTAGGTTTGGTGGCATCCATGGTGTTTGCTGGTAGGAAAAGTAACCAGCATAATGATGATGGCATTTCATCGTACATCTTATCTCCTGTCTCGAAATCTGCCACTAGGCAGATGGCTTTGGTCCACCATGGGGCTGTTGCGCCAATGAAGAAGAAGCTCTGTTTTTTAATAATTTCTATGCATTGCAAAGAAATCTCCTTTTAATGGGCTTGCTCTCCTCTACTGAAATCAATTATTTTCAGATTTTTTTGAATAATTTAAGTTTACTAATTGATGGAAGACATATAGCCATATAATGAAATTTGTATGAAAGCCAAACTCACATCATATTATAACAATTATAAATGGGATCACATTTGGAGAATTTTTGAAATTAATAAGTAGAATTTCGATAAAATACTAAAACGAAAAAAATGATTTTTGATTTATATTTTTTTTTCTGGAGCCATGGTCATAAAAATATAGTTGTATTTTAAATAAAAATAATAGAAATTAAATGGAGTATGAGCTACTGCATGACAATCTGTTCTGCTGTCCATTGCTATAGTTTGTTTTAATTGTTATAATTAATTGTGAAGCTGTTAAATGTTTGTATCCAATGCACAAATGAATTTTACAAAAATTTATTACACGTGTATATAAAATGTACTTAAGGTATGTAGGTATTAAGTATGTAAGTGTATAGGGTATATAAGATGTGTAATATTCGTAACTATAATTCATATTTGAATTTGAAATGGGAATTATAGTTACTTAAAGTGTAAGACCATCAATAAAATGCCAACCTTCATATTGGATTTATATATATGCCTCTATGTAAATATGCTTAATTTATATATATATTTCTCGTTTTTGAAAAGCAAAGGCAAATTTAAACACGTATATTTCATTTATTGGTCAAGCTATTGATATCGCTGTCTATCTTGTTGTAATGATAATTTAATAAATGATTGAACTAACAAATTGATCAACAATTAATTTAAAATGGCACAAACGATTGCAATACTGAACACAAAATTGACATATCCAAAGGGTGGTAAATAATGTATTGTGCTTACTAAACCAGAGAGGCTTAATTTAGAACTCAACAAGCAATGGGCTGTAAATCTGTAGGTCAGACTGTTCTTTCAATATTATTAGTATTATTATTGATTTCGATTGAGAAGAAGTGTCTCACATCGACAGTCAGACTGTCAGGGGAAGTGCCGCGAACTTTCATCCATACGATAGGTAAATGTGGGGCAATTACCCATAAAAAGTCAACGGAAAGGCAATGTTCTTATTTTTTCATCCGTCTGTGGATAGTGGCATATTGAAATGGAAAGGCCGAAAAACTTAAATATCTTTTTGAAACACTTTTAAAAAAAATAATATCATATTGCTAAATTTTTCGAAAATAAACTTTTACAGTAAAAATAAATATATATTATATTAAATTTAAATTGATTAAAAAATTGAATCAATTGACACTTAACAAACTTCACTTAAAAGCTTTATTCAGTTCCATTCTAAACAAGTAATAAAAAAAAAAAAAAATTTAAATCATTTCCTTCTCTTTTTTTTTTTCACTCTATTGCAGAAAGTCCTTTATAAATATTTTTCATTCATTTTTTTAAGTTTATCTGGCGCCCTCTATTGGTATGCAACTTAAATCTAAAAAAAAAAAAAAAAAAAAAAAAACTAAAATTAATTAATTAAATTTAATTACTGCAGTAATATTTGAAAGAAACTGTATTAACATCCAGTGTCATCCATTACAAGTTAAAAAAAAATGTATTTGAACTTCAGTGGATGAATAAGAAGTTTTTTATTAAGGATAGAAAATTTGAACAAGATATATATAGGGAGACTGTGAGCTAATAGAAGGAATTGTAAAACAAACAATAAATTTTTCTATTTATTTATTTATTTGCCGTCCTTGAAAGAGCATGAGACTTAAAAACTACGCATCGAGGCGAAAGACGAGCCCGAATCACGTCCCCAATAAATCCCCGACTCCTAAACCCTAGCAGCCCGGGGGACAAGTTGTGCGTGTCGCCCAATCATCGCCGACACCGAAATGCGGTCCGACTAATCCCTTATATTCTAATTAAGGTGCAACTGCGAGCAGGCACGCCGGCGTCCCATCCAATTGTCGTTTTCATGCTCGGCGGAGCGCGACCTGCCGATGACGAGCGCTGATAGCCACGGGCTTAACAGTGAATCGGATTTTTCTTCCCCTTCTTTTTAATGAGCGCCCATTATCAGAGGACATAACTTTTACACGTGTGAAAGAATGGAATTCTGGGGATAATGATGATGCTCGCTGTGATATTGGGTAGGAAAAAAAAAGAACGGGTTTTGTTTTGAGTAACAGGTGGTTTGTTGATCAGAGTTCGTGCGGTTAAAAGAGTTTTCAAGATTTCGGTTGTTTGATTAGAAATACGGATTTTTGATACTCATGTAACGTTTAAAGAGTTTTCTTTTCAATTCCTTCTATTAGCTCACACTCTCCCTATATATATCTTGTTCAAATTTTCAATCGTTAATGAAATACTTTTTATGCATCCACTCAAGTTCAAACACATTTTTTTTTTTTTTTTTTTTTTTGAACTTGTAGGGGATGACACTGAATGTTAATACAGTTTTTTCAAAATTAATTCGATAATTAAATTTAATGAATTAATTTTGGATTTTTTAGATTTAAATTGCATACATCTACCAATAGATGGCGCCAGATAAACTTAAAAAATGAATGAAAATTATTTATAAAAGGACTTTCTGCAATATGGTGAAAGAAAATTAGGAATTGACTTTAAAAAAAAAAAATTTTATTACTTGTTAAAAATATGCTCGCCATATAATACTTTTTAGATCTCTTCACATTGGCTCTGTAATGTTGAGGTTCAAAACTTGACCTTGGCCATGAAGGAAGAAAAAGATGCTGAATGCTTTTGAACGCATGGTCTTTTTGAAGTGTTCAAAAGACAATAGTATTTGTCTCAAGCAGAGCAATAAATATCGAGCTATATTAAAAGTTCAGAAAGTCAGAAATTTTTGATATTATTTAGTTGAGTCGCCCTCGAATAAGTTGGGTATGGCATTAAGTGTATCCTTTTAAGTTCCTTTTTCTTTTCTTTATTCAAATAATGGCAGGATTTAGGAAAATGAATGACATTTTTTTTTTTTAAGATATGTGATTTTTAAAAACAGTAAATTCTTTAAATTATATAATAATTTTTTTATGATCATTTTTTAATTAACATCCTAGTGGATGGGTGTTATTAAATGTGAAAATCAGATGATAGCATACAAAAGAATAACAAAAAAAGTATTCCGTAGCTTATCCAGAAAAGTAAAGTTAAGCTTCGCGTTTCAGCTTCAAAATGTGTTTTGGAATTCTAACATTTGAAGTTAACTGTTAATTTGAAGTGATGTGAATAATTAATATACATTTTTTATATATATTACTGCATTTACTCCTTCTTAATGGATAAATTTCATAAAATATTCCATGCTCTGTCCATTTATTAACGTCTAAAAGAGACTTCAAATAAAGTAAAAATAAAGTAACCCTTAAATTCTATAACATGAAATTTCTTCTTCAAGTTCATTGCCCCAACAGCCTCATGGTGAGCCAAGGCAGTCTGCCAACTGGCAAATTTCGAGACAGAAGATGTTTTTCTTTTTTTTATGGGTAGAGCTGCTAGCCCTACGCCCAAAGCTCTACAATCGTATTAGGCCGTGACTTACGGTTTAAAGTAGATTACGGTTCATAGCACCGCCGGGACTCGAATCCGAAAATCTAATTTAAAAACTGGAAAATTACTCAAGTGGGTTGTTTTGTATAATTAATAAAACAGTATTCAAATATAACTAACTAATTTTTTTTTTCTACCTTTTTTTTTTTTTTTTTTTTTTTTTTCCTCTTTTTTTCTCCATCTAATATGGCGAAGAATTCAATTAATTTAGTGTATAATAAGATTTTACAATAGGTACTATGAAACAGAAGGAATATTAAATGCTTATTTATCATTATCGTCATAAAACAAGCGTATATGATCATTATTCATTTTATAAAATATTAAATTTTCCCAAATAAAATTCTGGATAAAATTACAAACAGCTTTTCAGAGCGTACTGAATTCTCGTTAAATACAGTTTTTAACAATTAACCTTTTTCTGCTGCAAATATTGTATCCTACGATTTTAAAAAAAAGAAAATGAACTATTTCATTACCTTGATACATTTTGTCGATCTGAAAGTAAGAAATTGAATTTTAAAGCAAACTGTAGATTGAGTTTACGAATAACATTGATGAATTTTAGTGTGATAAAATCTAATTGAAAATGGCTCAACTTATCATACTTCATCAATGTGTAATAGCTCGCTGTCCTTCGTACGATAGTAAATGTAATTGAGGGCTTCAAGGTCCTTTATGTTTTTCCCTAAGAAACTGATAAAAGATGGTTTGTACACACTTTTATAATTATATATATTACATACTGAAGATAAATCAACATAGTTATCTTAAAAATATCATAATTTAATTTGGCTCTGAAATAAGTGGAACTAAACATTTTTAGTATTTAAAAATAAATTTTTAGTAATTTATTCCTTAATAATTACTATTGTTTCTAAGAATGCCTTCTTTGTTGTTGTTCGTATAATCTTAGAAAATATATTAATTAAATGTTTTTTTTTTTATTTATTATTATTATTATTATCTTTGAAAAATAAAGAATATAATTAAATTTTAGTGCAGTATTAATAAAATTCGGAGAAGAAATGTTTCTCCTGTGGCCTTAAACCATTTTTTGTAAATTGTATTTGTAAACACATTTAAGATCTTTTTTTTTTTTTTTTTTTTTAATTAAATGATTATTTAGGTTTTTCTTAACAAAAAAAAAAAAAATTATTATTAAATCGAGAAAAAAATTTTGTATCTAGAAAATAATAATCAGTAGGAAATAATTTTTTTTTTTTTTGCTTTTGGGGAAATAATTGTTGCAAGCATTTCCTTAAAAAACAACAGACAGTGAAGACTGCGACCACGTATATAAGCCTATATAAGCCTTTCCATAGAAAATCAGACTACCAGGTTGGACTTGCCCAGGTTTTCTCCCATACGCAAATTTGGACCATATCTAGCATGCGTTAACCCTTCGTTCTCTCTAACTCATCAGGAACTATTTATAGAATTTGAAATCTCCATTATGAAAAACTCCTTCAATCCTAAGCCTTGCCGACTCTAAACGGATGGTTAGCTTGATTACTCCATGTTGTCCGAATACATCGCTTAAATGTGTCTTTGTTTGGATTTAGTCATCAAGCTGACAGAAATTCACATTCATAATCTTGATCTTTATGCCTATTAAAGGATTTTTAGTTTCGTTCATGCAGTTTCTGCGCATTTTGAATCTTGAACAATTTCTATCTTTTTTTTAAATTTTATTAAAAATTTTTTAGAGGTTTGAATGTAAATAACCCCCAAAATTTTTGTTTTGCGAATGCTGTGAGTGTTTTATTAGACAATATACGAGTAACGAATACCGGTAGGAGCTTTTAGCATACAAAATGATTGGGTTTATATGGATGAAGATTATCCCACATAAGTATAATGCTTGGATAAACCGGATTTATACAAATCGCCGCTAAATTTACACACAATGCATTAATTTTTATGACTCTACAAATATTTATAGCTCTCATGTTGTACATTCCCAATGCTTTCATAAACATGGGAAATGAAATTTACTCATTTGAAAAGACCTTGATTTTTTTTTAGTGTGGGTGCTGATAAATGCTTCTTGCTGCAAACTTACGTCTTTGTATAGGTGTCATCAAAATTGCAACTTCTTGTTACTCAATGTATTTAAAAGGTTTTTTTTTTTTTTTTTTATCGAACTTAGATCTGAAAACTATCGTGTTGTCGTTGTTAGCGGTTCATTAGCGTTGTTCATCTGCTTTAATTCATACGACAGTATCTTCTTTAGCAAAGGTTTTATAAGAAAAAGAAGTCTTTTGACAAGCTCAATAAAGATTCAGCAGCAGCAGCTTTATTTTCATCATTTGGCTGCTCTGGTACCGTAATTTCATTCAGAATTTCTGTATTGTTCAGAGACTTTGTTGCTTTATGATCTCTCAACCTATGGAAAAAATAAGAGACATTCCCCTTTCCAAACGAGCATGCGCTGCTTAACATTGGAATGGAAGATTTAAAAAAAAAAACGTAAGCCTTTCTGGTCAGAATAAAGAAAGAAATTTGAAATTATATATATATATATATATGTATATTTAATGATGTATATAAAAATACCAAGAACTTGTATTACATCAGGGCCTTTGAGAGGAAAATTTTGAAAACTTTTGGACAAAGAATTGGCAATAATACAAGGATTTGAAGACCAAACGAAGAAGTTAAACACCTAATTAAAAAAAAAAGACCTCGTGAGATATATCAAATCACAAAGAATCCGCTAGCTCGGACATGTTCATCGTAGAGATGAGGGAAACATCATTAAAAGGATTATGTTATGTATTCAACAATAGGAGAGGAATACAATAGATTGAGATAGTGTCGAAGAGGACCTTAGACAAATTATTAACCGGAAAAGATTGACATTGGAACGAAAACAAATGAAGAGCTGTTGTATTGGTGGCTCAAGCCTGTGCAAGGCTGTAATACCAGTAAGGAAGGTGTATAAAAATAAACTACAATCTAAGAAAACTATGCCACTCTAATATAGCTGTAAACGTTTTCATTATCATTTCACCAAATGTTAGTATAAAAAAAAATAGAAAAAGAAAGAAAAAAGAATATACCCCAAAAGTTATCTTTCACTTTTACTGCCACAATACTTTTTTATCACCTGCTCTTGAAGCGATCCGGTAAAGAATAAGGAGTTTGATGTTCTATTTCCTCCCTTCCCCTGCCCCCTTTCTCTTCGTACACCCTCACAATGGCTTTCTCTTCCACTCAGTAATGTGACACATAATCGGATCTCTGCTCACCACGCTTCTTTGGAAAAATAGCTGTAGAGAAGGTGATGGACAGCAGGGAATTACGAAATGGGGAATAATGTTAAGTTAGATTGCGTTTTGGGGTTTTTTTCCCTGCAGGGATTTTTTTTATTTTGAAGCAGGTGCTTTGGTTGAGATTCTTGTACAGTTTTCCAGATGGTGTTTTTCCATTCCACTATCGTGTTCTTTGTGACAATTTTTAGTTTAAAAATAGATTCGTGGTTGATTGCTGAGTAACAGTTATTTTCGATTTATATTAACTATAAAATATAATTTTTTGTAGTCTTTGCAATAGGGAATCTATCACCTTTGCTTTGTTGTATAGTATATAAGGCGTATATTTACAACATCGAAAGATTCCTTATCTGTGGTTAGGTTAATTAGAGCACTACTCTATTATAACTACTTCAAAAGAAAAATCAGGAAAAGCAGATAATTCAATACTTATTATTGATTAAGTAAAGTTCGGTGGACAATTTCAGAAAAGACTTTGATATTAAAGAGTTAGCTTTTAGATCATTTTCCTTAATTTATTTATATTTTATGCAAATAGGATATTTCAAAGTGAAAAATGATATTTTTCAAGAAAAGAAAATCGTTTGGAATTATTTTATTATTTATTTTTCAAGACTTATATGTGTTCCGTTCTTACATTAAATTCTAAATTTTATGAGTAACCTGTAAAAGTCTATCCGATTACAGTTTTTCAATTTATTTTATTTATTATTATTATTATTATTATTATTATTATATTGTGAATAAATTTGTGTGCTTTAATATTTCATCGAAATGCTGCTAATCTATTTGAAAAATTCTCAAAATTTTATAATAATATAACCATTATTATGTATGATAGGAGTTCATCGATTTCATTTTTATGCTTTTAATTCAGGTTAAATTTTTAAAATTTAAAGTTTTTTTAATACAAAAATTTGAATTTTTTTTTTTTACTATTTAGCATTTAATGATTTAGATAAATTATTGTCATTATATATACATTATTTCATTAGTATCATCTTTATATTGCACATTATTCTTTTAAATCAATGATCAATAATTAGTGTTATAATTATACATTTTTATGTTCATTTTCCTATTATGACGTTAATCGAAAAATATTCCATATTTGACAAAAAAAAAAACATTATGCAAACTACATTATATACTAATAATACATTAAATAATTCATTATATAAGCTTCAGTGAAAATAAATACAAATTAATTCAACATCTATGAAAAAAAAACAGTGAAAAAAAAAAAAACATAAATACAACCTCAATAACTAGCCAACCGAAAAAAAAAAAAAAAAAAAATCCCTCAAGGGGAAAAAATTCATTTATCCCCAGTCCAGGTGTCCAGCTATCGACATTCAATCACTGAGGATAGTAGTGTACGGAGCGATATAACGCTATTTGAGTGGGTGTTCTAAATTTCGTACAAGGGAGGGAAAAAGCTTTTCAAACATATAAAAAAAATATAAATATCGCATGAATGATAGGGCTTATAGAGGAGAAAATGTTAGCAGGTGTTCTGTATTTTTTACCACAACGAGGACTTTTTTTCCCTCGCTTCTTTTCACTTTTTCCCCTTCGTTCGAAAGTAAAATAGGGATCGAATTTCTATTGAAGTCCTTGCGCCTGCGCTTGAAGCAGGTGGAGGTAAAAGGAAAGTCTAAACAAATCTTACAAGTGTCGGGGAAACGCCAGGCACTTGTGTTGTTGTTGTCATTATCATTTATTTATTTATTTTTTTTTTTGTATGCCTGCACTGCAGAAGAGTGTAGGGTGTCTAATATTTGAAGGTCTTTTTCCCCCGCAATGTTTACGATAGATATATTTTATAAAAATAAAATTAATGTTGCATTTGTTTAGTAGATAGGATTTAGAACATGAAAAATACTATGAGCTATAAATTTTGATTATAAAAATAGTCTTTTCTCCTTTAATTATGCTGGATACTTGATACTAGGTTATTCGTCATTCATATGTGGTAGATTTTGTAGCAGATACTACGCTATTCAGGAATGTATCTGGGCTCTTGCAATACTTTTACAAGAAATGGAAAAATAATGTCTGGATTTTTAAGGGGCTCTGAATATGAAAACTCGTAAAATAAATAAATTTTGCCACAGTATAAAATTGAGAACACATTGCGGCCTGATGGCCAAATGGCTCGCACTCTGACCTTTAGTATCACAAGCTTCAGGTTTGAATCTTGGTGGTGGCATGGATGATTGTGAGTGATACGGAATCACTTTAAACTGTACGTCCCGGTCTGTTTAGCCCTCCTGTGCACAAGATGACTGTAGAGCGGCAAACCAAACCAAACTTTGGGAATGAAAGAGCAGACTTCTTACAAAGTTATGCTCTTAATTTCTCAAAAAAAATGCTCATAATTTCTCGATTAGTTTGAAAGTTATTATTGCCACTGGAAGAACATTTGTTACCAAAAAAAGTGATCAGCAAATGAGGGCAGGTTTGGTTTTGGCTCTGCGGTCATTTTTGCACCACTTTACGATAATTAGACCGGGACCTACAGTTTAACGTACATTCCGAACCACTTGCAAGTATCCATGCCACCGCCAGATTCGAACCTGAAGCCTGAGGTACTAAATGTCAGAGCGCCAGCCAATCGGTCATCAGAGAACAAATGAGAGTGGGAGTTTACCTAATATTTTAAAGCAAGCGACCTGAAGAAATTGTTTTCTATCCTTAAAGTAAAGATTGAAGTGAAAATACTTTGTGTGTGGATTTGTGTGTGATATTTCAAAATGACATAATTTCTACCAGGTCATAGTAAGTTTATTGAATATCTTTATAGATTCCCTCTCAAACATAGTAATTTGTGCAATTGTAATGTTGGAGTGCTGAAAAATGTGGAATATACCAAAATGGGGAAAACAATGAAAAGAGAGGCTTGAATGGCCGAGTGTCTAACGCTTTTGTGCCACAGGTTTCGGGTTCGAATCCCGGCTGTGCCATGGATATTTATAGTGGTTCAGAATCCACTTTAAACCATAGATCCGGGTCTAATATGATCGTAGAACGTTGTCTTGAGGTTTAGTCAATCTTCAGGGCTAAAATGAAGCTGAATATTACCCTTAGCCATGACGTAGGGTCTGCGACAAAGTCTATTGAACCTGGTGGCTTTCCTTCACCAGGGGTTCTATTGTGTTGTTTATTTTTAGTAACGCAATAAATGTAAACAACACAATAAAAAGATTCTTTGGCAAAATTATCTGGCAAATTCTCCTTTCAAGTTTTTATGAATTCCTATCAATATAATTCTTCAGTTTCCTACCAATATAATTCTTCAATGCAAACTTCTATAATTGTGAATATGTGACATGTGATGTATGTGACTTTCTGTATATGTGACATTTTGTTTTCTTTTCTTTTTTTGCATCAATTATAAAAAAAAAAATAATAACAGATCTTACTAAAATAAATAAAAAAGTGATTTGTTAATATTATCTAAAAACTACCAAGGTATTGATTATTATTTTATTATTATTATTTTTTTTTTTTTTAATTTATAAGTAAATATATGAACAATTTTATGGCAAACTAAACCACAGAATTTTGCATTTCCCATATCTTTATTCGTTTAACTAGGTCAGGGATGGTGTTTGAATCTAAATATGCGAAGACATCCCGAAAAATGTGTTACTGAAAACGGTTTCACGGACTCTGTGATTCAGCTTTCTCGTTAACCAAATAAACTTTTAAACTGACCATGAAAAACTAGATTTAATTTAAATAAAATTATTAACAAATTGAGAATAATTCCTTCCAGCCGTCAAGGTCATGCTTAAGAAAAGGTGATAAAAACAGAAATAAATTATTTGTAGAAAAAAAAAATGGGGTTAGTAAAATTTTTGATTCGTAAACGCTAAATCAACATTCATATCCGTATCTCTGTTGAATTATGTTGAATCAATATTTGTTAAGAAAATATTTTTTAGCATGAATGTATTTATTTGACCCTAATAAACACTTACAAAATATGGTAAATAATTTATCCGTGCATTTGTATTTGTTTAATTTTACATTCTTCAAAAATTAAATCTTTGTTTTCAGACACCTATAGCTTACTTTGAGTGAGTTCTCGTTGGACATACTCGCGTTGGGTGTGGTTGGCCAGTTGCCAACTCTCAGTTATACGCTTAGTGGGTGGATGCAAACAAGATTATACGCGGCTCATGTTGTGTAATTGCAATGCCAACTTGTTTTAAAAGAAAACAAATGTTATTTATGGTGCATAAGTGGCATGTAGAATTTTCCCAATGTTAAAAAGATTTCTTAATTTATGAAGTCAAAAGGTACGAGTATTCTACGTGAAAAAAAAAGAAACATTTATCTCATATACAGTCAAATCTCATTTATACGTCATTTTCGGCGTTGCCCAAAAAATATAGTGAAATTTGTTGGGTTTTTTTTTTTAGTTCAAGTATTGTATCGTCTTCTCCATTGGCGCGCGACCTGATGCCAATCGGCTAGCGTTCTGGCCTTTGGTACCACAGGCTTCAGGTTCGAATCCTGGAGGTGGCATGGATGTTTGTTAATGGTTCAGAATTCACGTTAAAAAGTCGGTCCCTATCTAATTAGCCTTAAGTGTGCACAAAATGACCGTAGAGTGACAAGCCAAATCAATCTGTATTGGTACAGGCCATGGTGAGCCAAAGCCGTCTGCCTACTGGTAGATTTCTAGACAGGAGATGTTCACTTTTTACGGGGTAGGGTTGTCACCCCAACGCTCTACATTCATATTATATTATATATGATTATTTACACAGTACGTATTATTTACTTGGCATACAACAACTAGTTTACTAGCACCATCTAGTTGAAAATCTATGTGGTATCATGAAAGAAGGGAAAGGGGGACCAGCTTTGTTGTGATGGAGCACCTGGGTAGAAATCTGATTTTTGCTCCGTGACGCTAAATTTTGACGGTGTAGGGTTGTCAGTCCCTATGCCCAACGCTTTACAGTCAAAATGATAAATTGTATACGGCAAATACCTAATGTATAAAAGTATATATAGCAAATACTTAACATTCATACACATTCTCTCGACTTTCTGAAATTTTCCACAGCATAGTCATTTTTTTTAATTGATTTTATATGGAAAATACTTAACTCTATCAACTCTATACGATAAATATTTAACGTACTAATCTATTTTCTTTTAACTTAATTTCGTATGGAGATAATGCTTTTTTTCCCCTCCCACATAGTTACAAATACGAAATAATCAAATCTTGCCATACAGATAAGAAATAATCAAAAGACAAGTAAAGTATATAATTTACTGATTTTCTTTCTCCTATAAAATGTATTAATTTAAATTAATATTACGTTATTTACTGAAGCCGGATATTAAATCAGATAATTTTATTTTTAAGAGAAATAGAGAAAAAAACTGATTCCAAAATACCCAAAAATGAAAAAAAAAACAGAAAAATGATACAAAATAATTATTCATAAAAACTTCGCAAATAAAATTTTTATTATTTTAAATTTTCTCATGCTTCTAAAAGGGAGTAGACAGAGCACTCTCTCTTCATTTAAATAATTTACACCAGTCGAGAATTGTTTTACGCCGCCAAGGGTTGGGCCGTTTCTGTACGTGCTCTCTGCAATTCCAGCAACCATGTTCGGTAGCTGGCATGTACCCGTCAACTTTTCTTTCAGAGCGATAATAACCATCAAAGCGGAGGAGAGGGGGGCTCGTATCTCTCCCCGCCCCCTCCCACAACGAGCTTTAAGGAGCGGGTGGTAAACACTGTCCTCCTAACATGACCCTCCAGCTCACCTGAACAGGGTTCTTGGCTGCTTTGTTACTGTTTTTTTATACAATTAGAGCGCCAATATTTATGCCAAACACCCGAAATAATGCAAAGAAAAGAAATAATACTTTCAGTTTAAAAAAATAAAATAAAGAAAAATGATATTTGAAAAATTTTAAACTACTTCCATTTATTGATTCCTTTCTATTTTCAGATTCTATAACAAATTTTTATGCCAAATTTAAACAACGGGAGCCTCGATAAATAATACAGGAAAAAAAAAAAAAATGATAGTTTTTTTTTCAGAAATTAATGAAAACTGTAAACGATTTTTGAAAAACTTAAAAGTTTATTTTATTTTTATTAAAATTTTTATTTATTTTATTATTTTATTTTTATTTTTATTTTATAGAGAATTACAATAACAAAAAATTTTTATTGTAATACTCTATAAAAATTTTATAACAAAACCGAACAACAGGCGCCTTCGATAAGTAATATAAGAAAAAAAGAGATAACAATTAAAAAGAGAGAAAACTGAAAACGATTTTTTATTATTTTTTTTAATTTAGAAGCTAACTTTATTTTTTAATATTTTGGCATCGTAATATTCCAAAAAGAATTTTTTTAACTTAAGATGGCTGTACTTAAAAAATTTTGATTAACTAAAAATTGAAAAATAAATAAATAATAAATTAGTGTTTTGAAGTATTTAAAACCATAACCATGTTTTCAATTAAGGATTGAAGTTATCGTTTGTTAAATGCATAATTCTTATGGTTATTTCAACTTAATTTTTTTAATTAAAAATATTATTAAAATTATTATTGTTTTTATTAATTAAAATTATTTTTAATTATTATTATATTAAAAAATTATTAAATTATGGTTATTCTAACCTAATTTTTAATTAAATTATTTTATTAATTAAAATTATTAAATTAATAATTAATTAATTATTATAACAAATTTGCTGCACATTTTTAGAACATTTGAATACATAAACTTCAACCTCTTTTACTTAAATTTCATATTATAATTATGTATTAATTAATGTATTTATTTAATGATTAACAAAAATGATATTAAAAAAAAAATTAGTATATTGGAATCGACTAAGGATGCATGAAAATAATGGGAATTACAAATTTTTAGATGGAATATTTGTTTATGATTCTTCCTTACTTTTGTAAGGGAAAACATTTCTTGTTCTTTTATAACGATTTATTTTACATATTATTGCATTATTATTAACGATGCATATTTTGTTAATAAAAAGAGAATTCAAAAGAAAATAATAAGGGCTGTTCAAAAATAAGGAAAAATATTATCGTTCCATTTTTTAAAAATTTTTTTTCCTGTCATTTTTTTTATTTTTTTTTTTTTGCACTTTTAGGCCGACTTATTGTGTTATTATTATTATTATTTTTTTTTTTCGTTCACTAGCTCATTCCCGAGTTATTAATTATATCTTTCCTTTTCATATTATCTTTCGCAGGAAACCTGTACGTAAATCATTTTTTATTATCACTCCATTTTTTTCTAAAGAGGCGTGCGTACACCTAGCTTCGAATTCGTCAGATATTCATTATTGCAAAAATGAAATAAAAACGAAAATGAATCTTTTATTGATTATTTATTTCCATTGATGCAAATTTCATTGAATTAGCTATAAATTCTCTTTCAGTGTTCCACACTTCAAAGTAGAAACACCACACTTGGATGTGTCGAAGTGGGAAGCAGTGTGAATGGAGTTTTCCTTCACCAAGCCGTTTTTCATCGAAAGGTGACAAGTTTTATTTAAATAAAAAATATGCTAAGAGAAATGACATTTTTGTGTGTGTGGTCGCGGGTGGATAAACTCGTTTCGTAATTAGTACGCCCAGGTATTTCCTCTTTTCTTTTTTGCGGGTTTATTCAAATTTAGATTATTCATTTTTTTGCTTGCACTGGTTGGAAAACTGTCACAATAAATGAAACTAAGACATCGTAAATGATGCACATTTAGCTATTTAAAAAAATCATTAATCATTAAATTAAAAAAAATCATTCAATGTCATCAATAATTACTTGATGAATAAAATGAGTCTATTCTACTGAATTTTATTTTCAAGACAGATTACTTTGTTATTGTTTCTAATATTATTTAATCTCGTCCAAAGCATGAATCCATGAAGGGTTTAAAAATGCATACAAGTAAATAGAAACAAACAAACACCTATTACATTTCTGACAGAAGATGAGATATTTTTAATTTAATGGTATAATAATATCCAATGGCATTTTTTTCCCAATGCAAAAGCATTATTGTTTATATTGGCTTGTGAAACACGTAGATTTGTTGACCATAATAAGAGAGACAATTTCGAAAAGTCAACATTATCCGATAAGTTAGTTTGGGTTTTATGGCACAAAGGCTATACTTGACCGTGCTGCTCCAAAAAACCAGTGATTTATTTCAAAATTCTATTAAAAAAGAATGGGTAAAAGAAAACAAAATTTAATTGCAAAAACAGGTAAAATTCAGTACCAAGTAAAATCAATTGATTATGGAATTCAAATGTTGATAAAATATCTGATAAAATTGGTGTTTTTAAAACATTTTAATTAAAAGGCAAGTAAAAGACAATGAGTAAAACAAGACAAAATGATAAAAAAAAAATTTCAAATATAAAGCATAAAACCGCTTTTAACAATAAATAAAAAAGAAAAAGGTCAAAAAGAATGAAGGAAAAGATCACTGGGTCGCTCCGTACACATCTAAACATCTAGACACCCATACACATCTAAAAAGATGCGCTCCTGAGGGGAATTATCCAACAGGAAAATGAAAGTTTTGTTTTAAGTCACATTTGGTAGATAGCAACATCGAGACCAAGTCCATGAACCATAGCGTTCTCATTGCAGGAGGCGGAAGGCAGCCTATGATGTGATGGAGCACCCATTGGTAGAACTCTGGCTTGATTCCGTGTTGTTGAAAAAGGTTGGCAATGCCCTCCGAGATTAATTTTAGGGAACTAATCTGCATTTGTATATCGTATGGGAGTAAGCAAGGAAATTCCCCCACCAGGTAGACTAACGGACTAACGCGGCAAGATGCTGTACATCACAAACGCCATCGAGACCCCTCGTTTTATAAAACAGTGTTTACAACAAAGACTCCAGCGGAAGGAATATAAACCCTAATGCTCACCAGCGGCGCATGTTGCCACTGAACCACGAATCGGCATAAGAAAATGGAAATTGACTGATAAAAGGAAGTAATGCATTTCTAGAGAACTTTCATGTGTAACTGGACCATAACTGCATGTTGTAGTATGTTCTCTATGTATTGTGCATTGTCTATACTAGACATCGACAATCTCTAATGAATCTAGTTATCTTTCGAAGCAGTAATTGCCCGATCCGTGGGCTAGTGAATCGCAAAAAAAAAGCCTCTGGTAGCGTTTTGCTTTCAGAAACACATAGATTTGAAGACGAGTATGACGCCGTGTGTAAAGCGCCTCTCATCGATGACCAGGCGGCCTGGTGAGGTTTTCCGAGTTTCTTTCAATTGGGCAGTTACCCCTCCTAAAAAGTCTTCCCAGAAAAGGCCTTCCCTTATTTCCCGTCGGTGAGCTGTTTGAGGCATAAATCAGTCGAACACGTAGTCCATCTATGGTCAACAACAAAAAAAAAACACCTCTCTATCACAGCAGAATTAAATCTAAGTTCTCTAATATATTAAGTTGTTCCATATGAGTCCTTTTCATTGCACAATTTTTAAAAGACCCCAAACACAAACTATTTTAACATCTTTAATCAAATTATGTTCCCTCCACATCAATGCACTTCTGATGTTGATTATAAAACATTTTTATGCCAGTTTTAAACACCTTTGATTGAGAGTCGATGAATTCAGTAAAGACTGTTTTGACAGCTCTGTAATTGACAAATCGCTTAATCAAAAAACAATTGCAAATGTTTAAAGGATTGATAGTCAGTAGATGACAAGTCTGATGAATATGGTGGATGAGGCAGGTAGAACTTATTTCAACTCGTTCAGTTTTTGTAGTGTGACTTGTGAAAAGTAAGATCTTGTTGTCTATCTTGTCGATTATTCACGCAGAAGAATTACGCCTTTTCAATTCACCAAGCTGTTTCTGATGACAACAATTTCTGATGCACAATATCAATGATTGACATACTGTGCATTAGTTTTTTGACCTAGGAAGCTGTAATGGATAACTCCCATTTGATTTTCACCAAATCGTCATCATTGTTTTCTTTGGTTTGGCATTCGTGTTTAGGCTTTTCTTCTGCATCCAGCCCCTTGTGCAGAGTGTTTATGATTATCATACAGTATCCACTTTTCATCACAAGTAATCATACTGTCCAAAAAGAAACAATTTCTTGGTAGAATACTGAATACAGGGTAAATTTGCAAACGTTGTAATTTCTGCCTATCTGTCAATTCGTGTGGAATCCATTTGTCAAGTTTTTTCACCTTTGAAAGCTCTGCAAGATATTTCAAAACTGTTGCTATATCTATTCCATATTTAACTGCAAGTTGTCAACAATTATTCACTGAAATATTATTACAGATGATGCTTTCAGGTCTTCCAAAAGGTTTATTTTCTACACTAATATTCTTCTTCTTTTTTTCTTCGTCAGCTCTACAGCCTGTTATAGGCCAATTCAACCTCCATGAGCTTCCTCCATCTGACTCTGTCCGGGGCAACAGATCGCCACTCCCAGTCCCTTTAGATCTCTTTCTAATGAATCAACCCATCTGGTGGGAGGCCTTCCTCTTTTTCGGGTGCCTTCAATTGTTGAAAAGCCTTATACAAAGTTCGAACATTCCATGTGCCAAATCCCAGCTGCAATAAGATGGTGTATATCAAATAATGTGCATGCACTTTCTGATGTGACCTCTAACTTGTGATTGTAAATTCCATATATTACTCGAATGATGTATTCATGTCAAAGAGTTGTCCATAAGTGAGTAGTAAAAGTCCAAATATTTCTCGAATGATGCAGCTCATGTTTCATGTTTTCAAAGTTGAAAGATTTGATTATTGTAGTAGGAAAAATAAAAGAAAAAAAAAAAATGCAGAACTTATTCCAATGAACTTGGTTAGAAAAGCGAAGTATGGGGAGGAAGCTGTCCTGAGTGAGGGTGCATGTCGGCAAGATTATTAAATTTAGTGTTTATTGACAGTAAAGTGGATCCCATAATATATTCTAATATTTTTAATAACAACAAGGTATCTATAATCAATCAAATACTATTTCAATTTCCGGTTATAAATTATAAGGAACATATTTGAAAATTAGAATAATAAAATGGGACCTAAGAAGGAAACATGAAGTGAGATAGCCGGTACAAGAAGAATGGAACAGCATTGATACAAAAATTACAAAAAAAAAAAAAAGGGATGAATTCAATGTCAAAGTTTTTAAAAATCTGTTGTTTGTGTTAAAATATGTCCCGCAATGTACTAACGTAAAAATATTGTGATATTTCCTGTATTTTTAACTTAATCTTCAAACGTGTCCATCAATTTTATGAGAAAGTTATTCGACGAGGTTTTAATTTGTGATTTTTTTTTTTTTTTTTTTTTTTTTTTTTGAAAAATAAATTTTAATATTTACATAAAATAATTTGCTTAAGATACCATAAAGATACTATTGAAAAAAAGTTTGTCATATATAATCTAAATTAACCACTAGCTATTCGGCCTTTTTTTGTAAAGTGTCCATTGTAAAATGTACATGACATTTTTCAATCTTTTATAAACCCTTCATCCCGAGTAAAGGGTCCATGAAAAACTTATACAGTTATAGATTTACAGATACAATAGATTAGATTCAGATACAGTATTAAACAAAGTCCATAAATTTACCTTTTTACAAATATAAAAGGGAATTTTAAAAAATACAGGTCCCCTTCTCACGAAAGAACTACTATTACTACGCCACACCACGTCACTGTGCCTAGAGCTGAATTGTTCCTTTACAGTTTGGGAATGATGTGAGTGAGAAATCTGATTGGGCTCTGTGACGCTCTACGGTCAAGTGGATTCCAAACCACTACAAACATCCATTTGCACAGCCTGGATTTGAACCCGAAACTTGGGGTACCGAGAGCCAGAGCGCTCGGCCACTAGGCCATCAAGCCCCTTCGTGAAAGAACTAGAGAAAGACCAGAATTTTAAAATGGCATTCATTTAAAGAAATCCCAGAAAAACCCATAATTACTCAACTTAATATTATTCGTTGACATTCATTTATCAAAATGAAATAGTGCATCTGTGGAAAGGTAATCATTGCTTGAAGCATTTAATCCTCACCTTATTTCTTTCAAAATTAAATGCTTCTCCCTTCCCCTCCTACCTTCAAGGCCAATAAATTAAACGATTTCCCAAATTATTACAAATAAGTTTATGTTTCTGAAACAGCCAATTCCTTTCCAGTAATTATGGGAAAAGAAGATTGTGGGCATTCATGTATTTGTGAAGTTATCTTCGTATATAAGGCACAGCTTCATTAGAACCTAATTTCACTTCTACAGCATGGAAGGAAGGAAGAGTACTCCATCTTCCAGCAAAGCCTACGCTCGCATCTGCCTCCGCTATTATTATTATTAAAGCAAGGGAAAAGCCAATGGCGGAAAATGATATTTCTGGGCTTGGCCGAAGCACACAATCAACAACCTTCGAAACACATAGTGGCATCGCCACTGAATTGCGCTCTAAAAGGGGCGTTGCCACTTTAGAATGAGACAGTTTGCTGACAGGAACCGCCCTATTGCCACCGACGCGCTCACGGTTATATCAGTTAATAATGGCGAAAAATCGGCTGCAAACATTAACAAAAGAAAGAAAAAATGGTGAAAATTAGCAGTTTTGCTTTGTTTTTTTGTTAACTCCACTCGTTTCAGAACAAACAATTATGTAAAGACAAAAGTTGGATGGAAGAATTTTTCTTTTTGCTGTTTTTGTTTTTTAATCGCGGGAGTTATTATCTATAAAATAGGTTAGAGTTGAGTGCTTATTAAGGTAGATTCATTTTCGACAGGTGATTCGTAAAAGAAATACTGGATAGCTAAACAGGAAAAACATGTTTGCGAATTGGAGAACCATCAGAGTATTTAACAGAGTCCATAAATTTTAATTTTAGGAATTTTTTTTTTTAAACTTATTATTCAATTATTGATTAAAATTCTCTGCAATATAATTGCATCTTTATTATTTATTATAAATAATACGGAAATTTTATTTCAGATATTCAATTTCATTGGGTTGAAATACTTCAAAAATTACACATTAAATAATCATAAATTAATTTTAAAATTACTGAAATTCTTGTGCAATTTAATTAATTCAATGCTAATTTTCAAATTAATTTTATATGTATATGATTTTTTAATAGTAAAAATTTAATTGGCTTATGAAATATGTTGCAAGTTTTTAATAATATGATAGATTATTTTCTTCTTTGTTACAAAAAGTTTTTAAATTATTAATAAATTTTACAGGTATTTTTTTCTAATGCAGCTGGCAAATATTTAGGCAAAATTATTTTTATACCATAAGCAGGGCCTGCACCGACGTAACTCATTTAGCACTACCTTGGGGGCACGTGTAGCTTGAAGATATGCTATGGACGAATTGGTGTTATGCTATGGCTTTACTTTTTAACACTTACCCCTGCAACGCTCTACGATCCTATTAGACCGGGACCTACGATTTAAAGCGGATTCCGAACCCCTACAAACATCTATGGCACCGTCGGGATTCGAGCCCGAAGCCTGTGGTATCGAGCGCCAGAGTGTTAGCCACTCAGCCATTAGGCCCCAATTTTACGGCTATGTACATGTGCACTCTAAACAATCAATATAAGAATTTAATGGTATAAAATCAAATTGAAAACCGTGCTGATTAATTTTTAAAATTACTTTAAAATGTATATGATATAGTCTAATAATTAAATTTTCAACACAATATTACACAAAAATAACACATTTTGAACACATAAAATACAACACAAAATAACAAGCTGTGTTACCTATACATTATAGGTAGCTTATTAGCTATAGGTATATAAGCTTGTTATTTTCTTAATATTATTTGAAAAGGAAAATGTACAGTAAATCATTGATCAATTGTTAGATAATATTTAAATTTCAGCAAAATTGTTAACTCCATAAATCGCATGGTAGAAATAATTGTGTTTTATACTTTCTCGATATTTTCAATATTTTTATTTAATTTAATAACATACAAAAAAAAAAAATTTTTTTTTTTCCTGAAGGGATAAAAATTAAATATTAATTAATCCTCTTCTTTTATTTATTTAAAATATTATCCACGGAGCTCCGGTGTATGCAATTCTGAAATTTCTGGAAGAACCCAGGCATGTTTCAAACTTCCCCAATAGCCTCTAAGACGCGTGCAGCCAGTTCCTCACAAGTGACACACGCTAGTGTCTTGATATGACCTCAGATGATATAACCAAGGAGTGATAAATCCAGCGATCGAACAGGCCAATCTACCGGACCGCTACTCCCGATTGTCTGTTGACCAAATGGGGCGTCTAAGTATTATGAACGTTACGACTGAAATTGAGCTCTAAAAGAAAGAGCTATATATATATATATATATATATATATGAGCTATAAAAAAAGGCTATGATTGAGAGTATCATAATCATCATCATTGGTCCAACAGCCCCATGGTGGACCAAGGCCGTCTGCCTACTGGCAGATTTCGAAACATGAGATGTTGTGACATGAGATAGGGTTGTCAACCCTACACCCAACGCTATACGACTATATTAGATCGGTACCTACGGTTTAAAATGGATTCCGAATCATTATAAACATCCATGGCACCACCGGGAGTCGAAGATGAAACCTGTGGCACCGGACGCTAGTCACTCGGCCATCAGGCCCCTCTGATTGAGAGTATACCTCATCAAATATTGTTGTTGCCTGTACAGAATTTTTAAACAAAAACACCACCAACAAAGCAGTTTCGCGATCGATCTGCAATTTACACTTCATTCTACTTTTACACACTATCATTCTTGCTCTACTAAATCTCGTTAAAAAATGATTCCAACTTGCTTTAATTATAAAGAACTTATAAAAAAAAAAATAGTATATATTTTCAATGCTACATTTTCACCAAAAAAAAAAAAAAAAAAAAATCCATTCTATTTTTTTACCTCATCATATCCAAAACCAGAGAAAAAAACAAACCCTTCCTCTCTCAAGAAGAAAACTTCTAGAATTCTCGAACAAGAATCGCTGATTATTACAAATGGCAGGCGAAATCATCGATCATTCGTCATCGATAATTCATTTCCCTTCTTTCGATCGTAATCGTTTCAGAAAACCAATTATTCCGTGTCCGAGAACCCACAGAGATTAAATGGACGCAGGAAAGGAAAGAAGGAAAATTCGGAAGGTAAATAACCCAATCGATGGATCGGCGGATAAGGAATGGGTTTTCGAAAATTGAAATCCCCATCGAGGATGTGGATCAGCCGAGTGCAATCCAAGACTCATTGGCGCGTCAGCTGCAATTAGACATCGATGAATCGATGGAGAGATGCTATCGCAATCGTTCATTGCACCTGCACGTAAATCATAGATACAGAAATGAAGATAAAACTCATTTACTGTAAATTCTCTAATTCTCTCTATATGTAATGTAATACATTTTTAGTAATTTCGATTTAATTTTTTAGGCACCAAGCTGAAAAGGAATTAGTCAGATAGTTCTTATTTATTTATTTATAACCATGCCTTAAAAATTTTTATTCCCAAATATGTGTTGGTCCAAACAAGTTTTGCATTTCAATATATTGTGTAACAATAGCACATTATCTATTTTCTTCTACTTTTTTTATCTCAAATTTAAAATGGTCATGTTTTGACCAATAAATCTTGCGAAAAGATTCTATAAAAGTGAAAAAAAAATTGCACTGATAGGGAGGTATAAATGCATTCAACTAACACATTATCTGGATTTTCTTGACTGTAATGAAATAAAAACATAAAATGAAAAATTTTTATAACTTTTAAATGTTTACTTTTTTTTGTTAAAAAGAAAAAACTGGATTATGTTCGTGGGCACGTGAGCATATCTTTTTTAATCTTTTATCAAAATCTGAAAATCTTGTGAAAAGATATGGTGTGGGCTGTTTTTTCATGGCATGGACTTGGTTTAGCAATTATATATACTTTTTAGTGGTTATAGGATGAATCAGGCCATGGTTAGGTATTCTGGACAATTCCGACGAATGATCTGGCCACCAGATCGCCCGACATGAATCCCATCGAGCACTTATCCTTGCTTTTTAAATAAATCTAAAATTCTTTTTAATAATTTGCGATATTAAGAAGTATTTTGATGCAATGCTTTTCTTTAAATAAATTTCATTGTCAATGATCCTTCAACTGGCACCTGGTGGTCGAGTGACTATCGCTCTGTATCTCGGTACTACAGGTTTCGAGTTCAAGTCACGATGGAGCCATGGATGCTTGTAGTGGTTCGGAATCCACTTTAAACCGTAGGGCCTGGCGTAATATGGGCGTAGGACTGGTAAGCCTACCTCGTAAAAAGAAAACGTCTCGAAGTCTGCCATTAGGCAGAAGGCCTTGACCCACCATGGGACTGTTCCACCAATGAATAAGCAGAAGATTCTTCAATTTAAAAAAGACAATTATAATGTAGGAAAACTTTATTTTAAACTTAATACAATTTGCTTATAATTACTTCTTACATTACTCAATAAAAAATCTTTAATAATTCCTTAGAATCTTCTATAATTCCTAGTTATTTGTCTATTTAATATTGGATGATACTGAAGATTTTATTATTGCAGTCAAAATTGAATGGTTAGATTTCTGTATATTGCTTAATAATCTTTTTCCCATTCCAAGTAATTTCACTGGTATGCATAATTTATATGAGACATAAAAATCTTTGCCAATTTGTTGATAAATATTTTATTAAATATTATCAGTTTGAAAATTCCATTAAATATAATACCTACTTTAAGATTATTTTAAGATTGTTTTTATTGAAGAAAACCCACGTTATTTATTCAAATATTGCAGAATAAATTTAAAACATACATATGAACTGAATTTAAATACGTTTATTAACACATTTTTTTACAGATATAATTCAGATAATAAACTATATGATATTCAGATAATAAACTTCAACAAAAATTTTATTGTCAAATATAGAATTCATAATTGTCGGCATTAAAGTTTTGAAAACTAGTTAAGTTGAAAGCTAGTTAAATTTTGAAACTAGTTAAATTTTATCAAGCTTTCACCCTCGTTAAAAAAAAAAAAAAAAAAAAAAAAAAAAAGCCATTACATTTGTAGGAAACCAGTCTTAATAAATCCAATCGTAACTAATTCAAGAAAGACAAAATTAAAAGTCTATTTTCCGTGCATAAAATGTTAAGATTTTTGCCAAAAAATTAAAAACACTTTGAGTCTTATAGAATATAAAAGTTTATTGTTTTATCTACCCACGCAAAGTCATTATTTCAAATTTACCACCTCGCCACCAAAATGACTAGCCAGGTATGATAAAATAGTTTTCAAATGATAAAAATTATGGGAAAAAATATCACTTTATTTTAATTTGTTCGATTTATTATTAATTTTTTATTTTTTTTTTTAAATGTTTCGGCCATGAGTTTCGAGATATTTATTTCTTTTCGCTTTAAATTCTATTAAAATTATAAAACTCTACTATCGCAATTTTATCCTAACTTGCCAAAAATTAGTTAAATGTTGGTATTTACCTTTTATGTCCAGTATTCGTAGTTCGGGACATAATCCACAGCAAATTATTTAAGTTCTTTTGTATCAAAAATGTATTATACTTGGCAATATACTTTTTTGCAATGCTGGGTGGTTTTAATAACAAAATTTTTTTTTAAAAATACTTTTAATTCCATCATATCGTAATGTGGTACATTAAATAAGCAATTACTTTTGACAAAGGCTTGAAATATATTATGTTAGCCGATTAATCAACAGATATTACTAAACTCGATTTTTTTCATAGCTCCCATTTTTCTAAAAGAAACAAAATTTGAATGCTGTAAAACAAAAAAAAAAAATAACGAATCTTCAAAATATATTTTCAATATATGCAAACCAAACCAGCTCCTTTATCGGACGATATTAACTGTAACTGTGAAGGACTGCTAGCGCTACCTATGAAAGCAAAGATGGTGGATCAACTACGAATGACTTACGAGCTATAGTAATGTTTCTGGAACACCTTCTTTTCTTTATGGATATGTCTATTTATTTTGTGCCTATGTTAACTCTTCGTGAATGTTTGTAAGCCCACGATTAAAAAATATTTAAAATTATGGACGTCTCCTTATTGAAATGTTATCATCTTATATTTGAAAAAGTCCATGGCACAAAAATAAAATGGCACCAACTTGGGGACGAATATGAAGAACAACAGCTTTCAATGGCCAACAGAAAATTCAATGGCAGACAGATTCAATATGAATCAAAGGGAATAGGCGTGAAGGGCACGATCTTTTTGAATTTTAGATGATTTTGATCAGATTCTTCCTTTGAATTTATTACGATTCTTTTATTGTCTCAATAAGCAGTCTTTAGAATAGGGACGGATAACCTCTCTCCTAGTTTGGGTGCTAAATGAGCTTTCTATCTCATAGTTAAGAACCGGATTATACTATAAAATAATTTTTAATTAATATTAAATGAATTAAAATAAATTACTATTTCATTTATTAATAATATAATGCTTTGTTATAAAATTCTACAGGAATTTCATAATACAATGAAAGATAAAATTTTAATGTGAGGATTGGATTTATTTACAATACTATCAACATCGACATTTGTATTATTTAATCATAATTGAATTTAAGATTAAGGTTTTCTTTCGTTATTTGTTATAACACGGGACCAGATCTTGCACGTAGGTCTAGTATTATCCATCTGTGTTTAAAAAGTTGATAGACTATCGGATTGCAAATGATATATTTGACCTTCTCAATGCTTTAAAGAAATTTGTGGTTTTATATTAGGCCACATTCTTTGCAGCTCCTACACGAAGGATTGGCAGTGATTTATCTGATGATGATCATATTTCCTTTATGTTTATGCATATTTTATTGTTAAATATATTGAATATATTCATCCTTTTTCTTTCTGAAGGAATAACTTGTCATTCCATGCTATTTTCCTTCATGAATAAATGACTCCTTCTACACCTTCATATTCAACCGTTTCTGAAGGAACAGATTCCTTAATTGTTACTCCATGCTATTTTCCATGTTTTTCCTTTTATGGATAAATGACCCACGCCTTCATATTCAACCAGCAATCTGAAAATAGGCGTCAGAGAGCAAGCTTGAGGATGGATAGGAGATTAATAAAGAAATCGATCTCAGTTAAGTAGGTTCATCTTTATTATAGGATTGCCTTCTAAGAATAGTCACAGTGTAGGTGAATAGTAATCCTTTTGCAAGTAAAATCCTTTCATGAAACCTATTGTGAAATAGACAGTTCTAATTATCCTTGTATAATGCATTTCTAAAGCATGATTCATCATATGTATGAATCAACACGTTACTATATTGACCAACTTGAAATTAATCTTCAATGGTCCAACAACCCCATGGTGGGCCAAGGCCGTCTGCCTACTGCTAATTCGAGATAGGAGGGGTTTTCTTTTAACGGGGTATGGTTGTCAGCCCAACGCTCTACATTCCTATTAGACCGGGACCTACGGTTTAAAGTGGATTCCGCACTACTACAACATCCAAGGACGCAAGGGAGTCGAACCCGAAACCTATGGCACAGAGCACTAGTCACTCAGCCAACAGGCCCTGCCCCATCAGTTACTTGTATATGTATTTCTTGTAAACTCCATGAGTGATTCAAACAAACTGCTTTTATGCACTTCACAATTTGCATGACCCCACACAAGCTTTGAAATTACGAAAATATTTCTTATGATAAAGAATATATTTTAACGAATATAAAAGATTTTTATAAATCTTTATTGAAAATTATGCATGCAATTACTGTTGCAATCCTTTTGTATTAAGGTGCACGTAACTCTTTAAAATTAAGTTAATTTTAAATGTACTTTATTTACAATTCATAATTTCAATATTATTAAAGAACTTTTGACAAATTAATGTCCTTATATACATATCTGCTCCATTTATTTATTTAAATGACGAATTATTTCCGATTTCAATTTTATATACAAATTATCGAAAAGTCATATTTAAAAGAATCATTAAGTTTACCGTATATAGGGGGGAGGGGGACGATTTTTGGCAAAGGTTGTACTAGTAAAGGGGATAATTCTACTTGGTTTTTAAACCACAAAAACTCTCCCCATCTAAATTAATAAAATATTATTTAAAAGTGTTTATTATGTTTATATTAATATGCTGAAAATTTTGAACCTCATTTATGCAACCAACAGAAAAAAAAGAATTCCATAAACGCATTGTGCAATCGACAAAGATGACAATCGAAGATGAAACCTTCCAAGTTTATGACGAGGGTGAACATCTTAATTAAGAGACAGAGACGGACGGCACTCTCCCCCGAACAGGTAGGACGCTTTAAGTGTCCCCACCACTGCGGAGCCGATGCATAGCCCCTGGTAAAAATTCCTCCGGCCCTCACTCCCTCAGCCGCCAACCCCAATTACAAGATTGTCCCAAGGTCTTTTTTTTTCGGGGAAAATATAAATAAGAAAGAGCTTAACACTCCTACTACTGCTGCCGTAACTCAGATATCCTCTTTTTTTCTTTCTGGCAGACGAAAATTTAAATTCCAGCCTCTGCCACGCCCCTCAGCAGAACCACCCTCCGATAGAATGGCGTCCTCACCCCCTCCATGTCTATGACGGAAGAAAATTTAGGGCTGCTCGCTGTTTTACCTGGGGTTTATTAAATTTGGCAGGTATCGGTTGTTCGCTCTCATAACATCACTTGTTGGTGAGATTACTTGCTTTGTATTCGTTGTTAAAATATACAGAAGTTTGAATTCTGATTTTATAATGGGACTATGGATCAATTAAATTATTTGATGAATGGCAGTTGAAGAGCACACTTATTTTTTTTATATACAGGGGTGATTATAAATAAAGTCCCATTTTCAAAATGCTGTAAAAAAAAAAAAAAAAAAAGAAACACTCATCACAATGAGTTCAAATTGGAACTGAAGATATTTGCAGAAGTGGAAAACCGTATGGCCTCAAAATTCCACCGATTTTTTCCATCCAATTTGGTATGATCCTGCCATGGTGGATAGGCTTTCCACTAACAGTGTCACAGCTGGTGAATGACTTGGAAATCATTTTTACCGTCAAAAAACCGAAACCGTTTGGTTAACACTACATTTGGTTTAATGGGCAACTCATACCAAATACGTTGTCATTTCGATTCAAAAATATCACTGGCAGCCGAATTCACTTTCTTTATGCCGCTTACAGCGCCATCTATTAATACACGTTGGAATTTTTTTTTCACGCCGTACCGCACGACGTATCTTCAGTTCTCATTGTGACGAGTGGTTCTTTTTTATAGCATTTTGAAAGTGTGACTTGAATTATAATCAGCCTGTACTTATATTTATCAAATTGGTTTTGGAATGTTTTTATCTTCCATTATAAAAAGTTTAAAAAATTTTGAATTACCAATGTTAATCCCCTGTATATATGCTAATCAATTTTTAGCATCATTATAATAAAAGTTGTCTACTAGTCATTTAACCTTTAAGGTAATCAAATATTTGTATTACATCTTACACTTTTTTTTAATTAATTTTCTATACATCCCTTTTTACATTTATGCCTTTAATACTGAGATGGTAACTAAAAATAAAAATTACAAAGTCTGTTAGAAATATTATAACAAAAGTTAGATTTAACTAAAGAAAGCTGGTATCATATTTCATTCTGTATGTAATACAGCATAATAGAATTTATATTAGCCATAACTCTGTTAATCTTTTTCTTGTGTGTGTGTTAACAATATTTTATTTTATTTCGTTATTCAGCAGCTGAAATTTTAAGTCACAAATTTATATAATTTTTCTTGTATTTATCGTCGCTATAATTTTTTTTTTGAGGAGAAAAATGCAGCAAAATTAAAAGGACGTTCTTGCTCTTAAAATATTATCTTAATATTTCATATTTGTGCAGATATTTCAGATTTCTATGTTTTCATTAAGTATCATCTGTTCACATGAGTTTTATTTATCTTTATATTATCACGTAAAAAATTTGTTTAGCTCATAAAAAAGATTTATATGAAATTCATTGTTTCATATTAGTGATGTAATATGTATAATTTCATTTCGATTAAGATAATTACATTCAAATTGCGTCTGAACGGCCGAGTGTCTACAGTGTCTTTCGGTGCCACAAATTTCGAGTTCGAATCCCGGCGGTGCCTTGGTTGTTTGTAGCGGTTCTGAATTCCCCTTTAAACCGTAGGTCCCGGTCTGATAGGATCGTAGAGCGTTGCTTTGAGGCTTAGTCAGTCTTCAGTCTTCGTGGTTCTTCTCTGAAAGTGAAGCTACATATTACCCTTAGCCATGGCCCAGTCGCCTACGACGGGCTCTTTTCTGACCTGGTGGGGTTTTTCCTGCCCCAGGGGGATTAGTAATAACAACACATTCGAATTAGAGCGCCCTCAAATTTTTATGAAACAATATGACAACAATAATAATAAAAATAAAAAAATAAATAAATAAAAACTATGGACCCAAATAGTTAAAAACCTTTCACTCTGCTTGTGTAAATTCTTCACACAAAAAGACAAACCCAAATTCCGTCAGTTAAAAGTGAGAATTGAGCTATTTTACCTTGACTCGTTAAGTTGACCAGTTGCATCAGGTGCTGTCTGTCAAACACCGTGAATGGATCTATGTGCCTCTACAGCAATACAAAGGGATGCGAGCAACTGACCATTTCTCCTTCTTTATTGATGGTGATGGGCGGGAGTTTTCCTTCGTCGCGTCAGGACAAGTTTCAATCGTCCCACGTTATTCCTTGCAGTTGTGACTAGTCTATAAAAGGAACCACACAAGCAGTATTTTTATAGCTTTTGACCCTATTCTTCACGATCTTTTCACTAGCATATACAACCCGCAGGCCCCACATCATGTGAAAAACTGACCACCCACTGAATGTGCCTTTAACGGGAAAAAAAGTATATAGAACGAGAGAGAAAAATTATTAATTAGTCATGGGGATATCTGACAAACAAAATTTATCTTTCCTTTTGCATTATTTTAAAGTGTAAACAATATCATAATAATAATAATTGCACTGTTCTGTAAAATAATAATGTCCTATATACAGTAGTAAATATTAAAGCAGCAGGAATTCTTAAATCAGTGTTTTTGGAGTTAAAATATTCAGAGGTTTCTCCCCCAATCCTTTTTTTTCTTTTTTTTTAAATAATGCATTTTTAAATTTCAATCAAAAATAAATAAATAAAAAAAAAATAGTTTTGTATGGCAATATAATAACGAAATTTTGTTTCTGTTCAATCTGAAACAATCCATTCTTGCAATCTTAACACAATTCGATTATTTTTGTTACATTTACTTAAAGTAAAATTTAAGATTTATTAAATAGTTATTATTATAATTCGAAAAATAAAACTATTTTGAATAACTGAGAATTGAAAATTTGTTAACATTAATGAGTTGCGTGTTACTACAGTGTCCAAAAAGTAAGACCAGTTTTCAATTTAAATTTCTCGGGCATATGGTATTTCATTTATTTTTTTTTCTTTTATTTTTAGGTTGTTGCCACTGTCCTTGACATCTGTGAAAACTTTACGTCAAAATATTCATTAGTTCTTGAGTTACGCTTGATTTTTTGTGAGACGCTAAAACTGATTCCGGCGATTTATGAAATGTCTGAATGGAATTGAGCAAAGAACTTGCATTAAATTTTGTTTGCGGAAAAGTATAGAATGTTGCAGAAGGCATTCGGTGAGAATTCCTACATCGGAAAGAAATGTTTAGAAGTAGTATAAACAGTTCGAAGAAGGCGTTGAAGACGAAGTGCCTTCTGGTCGACCCTCCACCTCAACCGACGAAACTCACGTCCAAAAAATTAAAGATTTGGTGCTTGCAAACCATCGATTTACAATTAGAGACCTTGCTGATGATGTTGGAACTTCAAAAGGATCGGTCAATTCCATTTTGGGCCTCAAACGCGTCAAATCTCGATTGGTACCGAAAGCACTGAATGCGCCAGCTCACACTGCATTGATTCTTCGTGGCTTTTTTGCCAAAAATGAAACCCATATCGTTCCACAACCACCGTATTTACCTAATTTAGCATCGTGCTACTATGAATGCTCACCGAATGCCTCCTGCAACATTCTATACGTTTCCGAAAATAAAATTTAACGCAAGTTCTTGCTCAATTAAGTCAGACATTTCAAAAATCGCCGGAATCAGTTTTTGCGTCTCACAAAGCCAAGCGTAACTCAAGCACTAATGAATATTTTCATGTAAAGTTTTTCACAGATGTCAAGGACAGTGGCAGCAACCTAAAAAAAAAAAATGAAATACCATATGCCCGGGAAATTTAAATTGAAAACTGGTCTTACTTTTTGGACACAGTAGTATATCACAACAAAATTTTTCTTCCTTTGCATCATTTTAAGGATGTAAACAATATCTTAGTGATTAATAATAATAATAATTGCACATTTCTGTAAAAAAAGTAATATCCTACATATAACAGTAAAAGTTGCATATTAGAGCAGGATTTAAAAAAAGAAATTCTTTTCGAGTTTATTTACCATTTATTTTATTAGTAGCTTTAGATTATCCATATAGACTAATTAAAATTAAAAAAAACAATGATATCCATGTGATCATATTTGATTCGGTTCACATTTTCAAATATAATATTTTACACACAATTTCAGCCTATATAATGCGATAATGTTTAAAATTAATTATTCTATAATTCTTATGATGAAAAAATTCTATATTCTACCACAAATTAATATTTGTGAAATATTTCCCATTAAAAAATTAAATAAATAATTTTTGTATAATTCGAATTCAAATTTTGAAAAATAAACTAATCATTATTATTTGTTAATTATGTATTTATCTCATTAAGTTTTTTTAAATTTAGATATTACATATTGTTATTTGGTTTGTTTGTATTGGCCTGCTCGTAGAGATACGGTCAATATCACCCAGTCTTCGATGTAATTGAAAAAAAAAAAAATATTTAAAAAATTTAAATCCAAAATTTCCTAAACGATAAAAATTGTGAAAGACAAACAGTTCTTGGCGAGAAAAAATATAAAGAATAGATATATTTTTTACTGTACACAGTCAATTAATATGTAATTTATTATTTAAGTTCGTATGTAAAAGTTATTTATTTTTTACTTAATTATTATTATTATTATTTTCAAAATGAAATGAATATAAGATTATCAAATGAGGTGCTACTATTTTTTCTTGTAGTATTGTTTCTTTTAAATTTTTTTCTTCCGAAAGAGTTTTATTTATTTTTATAAAAAGTTATTTGAACCAAAATTCTGGAATTTTGCGCCAAAAGATTCGCCAACCGGTGCGATCCTTCACCCGAAATAGCTCCGTCACCGGTCGAAAGTGCGGAGACCATTGGCGAGTTAATGACTACGCATCATCATTGAAGGAACAAAACTGCGCTGGGGGTGGGGGAGGGCTCCCCATAAAAAAAAACAGGAAGGGGGAGGAGCATGGCCATTACACTCTTATCTGCGTTGTGCCAATGTTTAGCGGTAATCACAGAGTTGGGCCAATTTCGCTGTAGTGCTTGATTGATGGAGATTTTTCTACCTCTGGTAAAATCTACCGACTGTTATCACGTGGTCCTACCTACCTGTTGCTTCACTCTCGGGGAAAAAAGGGGGACTTCGGCGGGTGGATCAGGGACGTCGGTGGTACGAGGGAAGGCGTAAGAGTTGTGGATGTTCTTTTCAGATATACGTGTTATTTTAACATTTTTAAAAACTTTTATTTTATCAATTTCAAATAAGTTTGTTTTTGGAAAGACTTTTTTGATTTTTAGTTATAATGATATAATTTTATAATAATGTTTATTCAAACTAATAAATAAACTTACTTTATTATTATTTTCTTATCGCGTGTTAAAATCACAGTTTTAAATCTGTAGTGTTAAAGATATGCCTTTATTTTATTTTTTACAAGATATTAATACAAAAATTAAATTAATTATTTTTTATTTATTTATTTATTTTGAAATTATTATACATTATGTTTTCAAATAAACGGCCTTTTTTTTTTTTTTCAACTAGCCGTCTATAGATGGGATATTACCCATGGAATTATGGGTATTGTTTTGGAAGGAATGGATCCGTGGCTTCTTGGACGACTTTCAATGTTTCTTATTGGTTAATTTTTTTTCTTAAATTTCTTTCACGAGTTAATAATTATATAATTAAATCGTTCTTACTGGTTTATATTTTTTAAAATTGTTTCACGAGCTAATAATTATATAATTAAATGTAATTTTTTTAATTTCTTTTTTTTTTTTGAATAATTATTAAATAATTTTATGAATAGCCTGTATATCGGCCCAGCCGATTATATTTTTAAAAAGTATTTTGTAATGAATTTTAATTAATATATATTGATATATAATTAATATATATTTTTAAGTTTTTTTTAAATATTTTTTTAACACTTAACATAATCAGGTTTCATATAAATTTTATGCTTTTCGTTCTTCTAATATAGTGTTACAATTATTAGGATAAAATGGCATAAAAAAAAAAACATGTTTTTATGACATAAAGTAATCAAAATTACTTTATTATCGATTAGAATTTTCTAACTTGAATAATAACAGTAAAGATATGTTGAAAAAAATATATCAATTTTAGTGATTAATTTACGTTGTTAACTAAGTACTACGGAACTCTTCAGAATAATTTTAATATTTTCGTCTGTATGTTTTTCAAATCATACTCATATTATTAAATGATTTAATGAAATAATTTAGTTCTTAGATAGCTTAGCTCGAATCGAACTAACTCATAGTCCAATACTGATGATTAACATGTTTAACTGAAATTTTCATTACAGAGCAGAAGAATTTTAGCGCAATCGACTCAACATGGTGAGTATTTTTCGCTCAAAATTTTTCAATCAGATTTTTTAAAGACTATGATTAAATAATGTTATTGAATCATAAGCAAAAATTAATTCTGAGTAATAACATCTATTTTTAATCAACACAATTTTTTGTTAAATCCATCTAATTGTTCATTTCAAGCTTAAACTTCTGAACTTCATCACAAGGATAAAAATAGAAATTTTAACTAGAAAGCTAAATAGCTGAAGAAAATAGACAAAAGTAAAAATATGTTTTCTATTATCATATTATGAACCATTTTTTGAAAAAAAAAATGTGATTGAAAACTTTGAACGAATATTCCTATTTCATTACACCTCCTCGTCGAGGGCAACGGAAGACCATTCCACTCTACAGATTTATCGTGTTCATCAATGTATGGACATGGAATTTTGTATAGTCAACTATAAAAACATGGATTAGTAAGATTTTAAATTTAAGCAAATATCCCCAGATGACTTTATATTCGTTTTTAAATTAAATTCCCAAAATTTCATAATTAATAAGTGTAAGAGAAATAATGCAATATATAGTATATATATATATATATCATCATCACCATCATCAGTGGCACACCAGCCTCATGGTGGGCCAAAAGCAGATCTACCTACTGGCAGATTTTGAGACAGGAAATGTTATCTTTTACGGGGTAGGTTGTCAGCCCTACGCCCAAAAGCTTTACGGACTTATTACCAGGAAAAGTGGATTCCGAACCACTACATATGTCCTTGTTCACGGCCGGGACTATATATATATATATATAATCATATTTATGTTTACATTCATTTTTTTTTATATATATAATAAATTTATGAAAATTTTTGTTGTGTAATTTTTTTTTTCAGAACTCTGTTTTTATTCATTCGCGAAAATATACATAGAGACAATAAGATTCAGATTTGTATATTACGAAAACATGAGACTGAACAGTAAAGGCCGTAAAAGTTGTTTCTCCTACGAAGGTGAATGTTGCAGAGAAAACTTAACAAAATCCTAGCATGTTAAGCGTCGTATTCCGAAATATAATATATATGTATATATATTAACACTTAATTAAAACAAATGTTTTAAACAGAAACGCTTGTTGCGACAAACAGAAAAACACCTACAGTTCTTAAAAAAGATTTTTATATGAGCACTTTCGAACAAATATAGGTAGTATAGAGCAATTTTGAGACTTATTTTTCTAAACAAAGATTTAAAAATTTTATATTAAATGTATTTCTGTTCTTGCAACTATCAATATAAAGAAACATTTAAATATTTATTCGTATGTATTTTTCTGTTTCTTTTATTTGAATAACCTGTCATTGATTTGTATGCTTTTTTTACACCATTGTTTAACATACATCAAAATATTATATTCAGTATTTTTGTATACAACTAATTACTATTTGCTAATTTTTTTTTTTAATGATTTAATTTTTTAACCCATGTTCTTCAATCATTTTTGTAGTATTTCTTTTTATATATATCCCCAAATATCTAAAATTATTTTCTGATGTAACTGTATGCAAATGGGGATTAATGAAGAAGTATATAATAGCCTTCACTTACATAATATGAGGGGAAAAGTAGAATGTTAGTTAATGAATAATATGAGTAATATGAGTTTGGGGAATATCCTCTTTAAATCAGAATGCTAATTTTTCATAACTGGGCATTCCCGGAGCTCTGTCTACCTCGGTGAATATTTGTTAAAAGTTCGTATAATTCTACAACTAACTAGACTTTTAATATTAATCTGAAAAGTAGGAAACCGAATGTTCCCTCAAGCTAGAAATATATTAAAATTGTTACTTTGGCATCATCGTTATTACAGATTTAATCAGTCAGTATCGATAAATGACATTCAGGATTGCTGATGTCAAGAAATATGTTCGATTTCTCTTCAAATCTGTGCTAATCTTTCGCCTTTTACGGCTATTATATTTTTTTAAATCGCTGGTGGTTTTAATTAATATGCTATTTTCATCATGTTCAAGCATAGAAAGTTGATGGGAGAAACCAAACATAGAAAGTTGATTGTCTCATAGAAAGAAAATGGGGAATAGCTATTTAAGAAGTTGAGATTCTTGACTATATTCTTGTCTTCCTATAGATAGAGGTATTTGGGAATGATATGCTGACTTGCACTTTCTTGATATTCTTTTCTGTCACCACAAAAAGAATATCAAGAAAGTATATATATTGTTTAAATTACTCAAATAAATTCTTTCCTAGCTATCCTCAGAACACAAATATCGAAACTTTGAAGACCGTAGGCGTCATGTACTTACTGTTACTTAACACACACAACAAAAATTGCATTGGATGGGCCAATATACTAGTTATCCATAAAATTTATAATTTACTGTAAGAACAAAATGCATAACAGAAATTTAAAAAAAAAAAAAAAATTTAATTAAATGTTAAAATTTTTTTAAAAAACTATAGAAATTCTGAACGATTTTATGTTCTTGGAAAAATCTCGTTTTCACTTCGAAATAAAATTATCTTTTCTTTCACCAGACGATCTCTTAGACCAATTTTACTTTAGTTTTTCAATGGAACTAATATTTTACTAAATTATTTAATAATTAACTCAATTATTTTGTAAATAAATATTATGTATAATATAAAAATCGTGTAAGAAATGTAAAAATATAAAGCTCGTGAAAGAAATTTTTTAAAAAAATTGCAGATTTCAGTGAAAATGTCCAAAATTGAAATGGTCAATGGTCAATCGACACGAAAACCCTGCGCCCCAAAACAATACCCATATATTTAATGGGTAAAAAAATCGCAAATTTATCTAACGTAAATGTATATTTCATTTCTTCATATGTAATAAAAAATAAATAGTATAATATTATAAAAATACAAAAGTAATTTTTACATGATTTGTTGTCAATCAAATAAATGTTTATATATTTGTTTCTATGGGTCTGAATGGCCGAGTGGCTAGAGCTCTGGCGCTCGGTATCACGGGTTCGAGTCCCAGTGGTGCCATGGACGTGTGTAGTGGTTCGGAATCCACTTTAAACCGTAGGTCCCGGTCTAATAGGATCGTAGAGCGTTGCGGGGGCATGTTACTCCGCGTCCAAGTTACACGCGCCCTCTGGGTAATGCGAAGTGAGTAACGTCTGTGCAGCGCTTGCCTTAAGGCATCCAAGACGTCCACGTCTAAAAGTTTGCCAGCTGCATTAGAGAAAAAAAAAAAAATATGTGATTCTATTTCTGTGGTAATCAAGTACAAAAGTGAGGGAGTCAAATAATTTTTATTTGTCAAGTTTTTGCTATTTAAACCTGAAAATATTTGTTCACATATGCGTGTTGACCCAAATGTAATATCTAGGAAAAATCGTACATACTTTACTAAGCGCAAATATTTAAAAAGGAACATGTTTATGCGCATTATTTAAAATGCCTAAATCGTAGAGGGAAAAAAAAAAAAAAAAATAAAACCCTTTAGTCAAAATAGAACATTATTCACAAAAAGATTTGATTTTGAAGTAGAAATAAAATAAAAAACGCAGAGTAAAATATTTGTCTGATATTTTAATATTCACTTTTTATAAAACCAAAACTGTATCGTTCCCTGTTTTAATTTTTCTTCAAAATCTAAAAATATTTAAAAAGTTATTAACATTATTTTTTATGTATAAGGTACATATTATGAGGCTGCCGCGGTCTATGCATCGTTGATTTAGCCCAATTTATTTAGTCTTTCGATATGTATATACAATGAAAAATAAATAGATAAAATAAATAATAAATAATACTATCTCTTCACAGGTGGCAATATTTGTTAGTATCTTAGTGATGATTTCAATAAAATTATGCAATCTTTTTCCCTCGGCAAAAGAAAATTCTGTTGCTTTACCTATCTCAACTTCGACCCAATAGATTTGCCCCCATTTAGCAACAATGAATGCAGGATTTTTTTTTTTAAAACTTTAAATTCAAAGTATTAATACAATCTCACTTTTATTAATACATGATAAATAATTACAAACATTAATTTCTTTCAGAAAAATAATCAAACATTTTAATATCACCAGTCAGGAAAGCAGGTGTTTTCATCTGCTATATAATCAAACTGTTATTTCTCGTTACTCAGAAATAGTTGATTTATCTATTAATTCGATAAACGAAATACATCAAATCATATATATATATATATATATATATATATATATATGAGAGATTTCCTACTCATCAGAGAGTAATTATTAGAGATTGAAATTAGTTTTTTTTTTTTGTATTTATCATTCGTTCTTTCATATTATTTTTTTGTTAACTTTTCATATGTGCGAGGCGATTTAATTATATAAATTGGAAATACGTCGCTTTCTCCTTTTAACATATTCGAGCCCCGTAATTTGACGACCGCGGAATTAATGGATTTCATAGACCAAAAATTAACAGAAAATGTTTTTTTTTTTTTTTTTTCATTTGATCATTAAGCATGTTAAAATATCTAAACTCCTGAATTAAAGGCAAATTGAATCTCTCTCAAATCATAATATATCAGTTTTATGTAATTGAAAGGCTTTGGCGGTCAGTGCCACAGGCTTCGCGTTCGGCGGTGCCATAGTTGTTTGTTGTGGTTCGTAATCTACTTTAAACCAGGTCCTGATCTAATGTGGTAGTAGTATTAGCAGTAATAGTAGTGTAGTATAAGTAGTAATAATTGTGTAGTATTAGTAGTAATAGGTGTGTAGTATTAGTAGTAATAGTATTAAAGTAAGAGTAATTAATAGTAGGTCCTGGTCTTATATGATGGTAGAGCGTTAGGCGTAGGGCTGGCAAGCCTATCCCGTAAAATGAAAACGTCTCACGTTTCGAAATCTGCCAGTAAGCAGACGGCTATGGTCCAGCATAAATTGCAGTGCCAGAGAGTTAGTAAGTTAATATAATTGAAAGAAACTCATTTGAATTTTTTGGTGCCTTTTTTGGCTATTCTGACTATTTTGGTTAAACTTACCATTATCAAGAAAATTTAGAAATCTTAAAGAAATTTTAGGACTTCCTTTCGGCAGCAAAAACTACAGAAATTGGGCTTTAACTGGTCTGTACGAATTTCCTAAGATACTTCTAGGACAAATTAAAAAGCATCAGTGCGTAACGTTGATCCTCCGAAGTTGTCATTGTAAATTGGGCAAAGATTTCAAAGGTTTAGGTTCAAAGATGTAGAAGCTTTAATGCCTTTGAACGTTTAAAAGAATAAAAAAAAAAAAATTATCATAACGAACGAATTAATTGCATCTAGCATTTTGTGTTACGCATGCGAATCATCTATGAAAATACTCATGTCAAAAGTTTCTCACATACTAATCCGCACTTTGTAGGCGCTCCCCGAATACTCACCTTTGCAAAAGGGGTGGGTGGGGTCAGCGCAGAAGCTGATTCTCGGTAGCACAGGCGAGGTTACGGAGGTCGGGGCCCGACTAATGGGTAAAACATGGGCTCCGAAGAAGACATACGGTAGTAAATGATGGGCTTGCAATGGGCCAGCATTACTCCAGCCTCCCTTCTCTCTCTTCATTGTTGTGCTCTTGCGTGAGTCTTGATGGCGGGTATTTAAAGATGTACTTGACCTCAGCGCACCAAATGGGATAAATATGTTAGTTTATGAATTGATCACGATTTCGGGTTGCATTGAATTAAGAAATTAGAATATAATTCCGGGTTTTTTTTCTCTTCTGTTCTTTGGCCTAATTAAATTCACCGCTGGCGGTAGAGTCTGGCTCGTAAAACTTGTAAGGGGTCCGGCTTTCCGCAAAAAAGAGAGTTTTGCTGCTTTGTGAAATAACTATGGCTGGAATCGTAAATTATACTACTAATTTATTCCTCATCATGGGGACTAGGTTGAGGTACAATAAATGTAGTGGCCTCTTATGTGGAGACTTTAGAAGTGATATTCGATTTCTTTTTAATAAACACTGGTAAAACTATACCATATTCAGAATGCTGAAAACTATAAATTATGCTGTATTTTGTCACCTTCAAAACACCGTAACTCTTCAGAAAATAATATTTTGTTCATACAACAAATTATTTTATTTATATACTCAACTATGCGTATATATCAATATTTAATTATTAAACTAATAAAAACTTATACAATAAATAAGGAAAACATACTTAAATAAATTTGAAAACAAGAAAAAAAAAAAAAAAATCATGGAGAAATATAAAAAATCTTTGAATTCAATTCGAGAGTAACATTTGAAAATACTTGCATTTATTATTTAAAAACCACAAACCTTTAGCATTAACAATTTTGCTATGGTATAAAAGTAAAAGTAACTCTGGTGTCACAAAAAAATTTATTATATTAGTTAAGCCATCAATACCTAGCATTTAATTTCACCATAAGTTTTTAATCAAATAGCCACAGTCTTTTTTTATAATCATTTAGTTTTGTATTATCAAAATTTTGCTCTATAAGTGCTTGTTAAACCGAGCAGTTTTAAAAAGACAAACTATTTCTTGGCCTCTACATTTGTCTGACCTTTCCAAATGCATTGAAATCTGAATCTTTTTGCGATATCTGTATTAATTCGAAATAATATTCTGTCGTTCGTTTTGAGTGTTTGTGTTCATGCTAGTACTTTTTTTTATAAATGTTTCCTTTGATATAGTTACTTGATGTAATTAATTTTCTGTACATTTTTGCTTTTATTTGCAGTTTGTAAATTTCGAAGAATACTTTATACAAGACAACAAGGTGATTATTTTAAAGCTTCAAATTAAATATATATACATATAGGTCTATGCATATAAACACCCATGTATCTTCTTGAAAGATTTATTATCCTTCTAATTTGTCTTAATTTCTCATATATTTGATTCTAATCAGAACAATTGTCTGATGACAGAACAAAACATTCATTTAAAAATGCTACCAAGCGCTGCCCTGAAATTAATGGCATAAAGCAGAAGTCTTGTCCATATCAAAATTGCAACTTAAGTCGTCGGAACAGAGTGAATGGTGAATTACCTGCCATCCGATGCTCAATAAACACAGCTCCTCTAGGTGTCATCGCAGTAACAAAGGCCCTAAATCTTGCAGCGAGATACAATGGACCGAGCTACCGGTCTGCCCCGGGGATTGCGTGACAGAAGCCCAGCTAGATGAAGATCAGATTGGCATTAGAGTCATCTTCAAAGGCTGTTGTTGACCTTTGCGGTGGAGTTACTTTTTGCTCCAGGGCAGTCTCCACCCTGACTCCTTTCCGTGGAGAAAAATTTCCCTCTTTTTCTTTTTTGCTTTCGAGGGCGTGAGAATGGGCTACACTGATAGCAGCTTTTCAGGTATACAAACCTGATCAGTAACAATGGGAAAACGGTGTGAAGAGTTGTTGGATTACAGAAATTAAATTCCTACTTTCTTTATCCACCTGCACAAGATCCAGAGTTGAGATTTTGGATCAACTTTTTCTTAAATTTGACTTGGTGTGTTTCATGTTATTGTTGTAGTTATTTTTTTTACTAAAGTGTTTTAAAAAAATCAAACAATCCCTTTTCAATGTATAAGCCCATCGGGTATGTTTTATGGATAATCTTTTGTGAAGTATTATCAATAAATGAACATCAAAGCGTTTTACAATCAGTTCACCATTGAATCCTCTGTTAACGTTATAACAAATCATAAAAATTAGTGTAGAAGGATTTTTATAATAACATTTTCATCGTTATATATATATATAAATTTTTTTGCAAGGTGAGAGGATATTTTAGTAATGGCGTTTTTATTATTATTTTATTTTATTTTTTTACTATCCTATTTTTGTTAATTAACTTTCTTAAAGTTATTCTTAAAGAGATAATTTTCCAACGTATTGTTATTTTTTTCTTTCTTTGAAAATTATATGCGCTGCTTTAAGTAAATAAATTCGTTTATATCACCATATAAATACAACAAATTTATTTTCGTTACTTTGTATTGTTGTAAATTTTAGTATAAATTTCTGTAAAATCAATTTATGATTATAATAAAATTTTGCATGCATTATAAAAGTATTACTTTTATTAATAAATTAAATAAAATCATAGTTAGATATTTTTTATGAAGTCCATAATGCATTTTTTTTTCTGAATGATGAGGTTCCCATAGCTCAAATAATTCAGCAGTGAATTCATGTAATTAAACATGTAACATTTAGTTAATTGATCTAAACATTATATCTGTTACAAGGATGATGAAAATCATATTTCATAGGGGTCAATCATATATATTCAGTCAGGGGACAAATTTCAGTGTACGGATATGTATAATCTTAAATTACCTATTCATGTTAACACTGAATGTTAATGATTCGTAGAGAATTTAAAGTTGCAGTGGGCATAATACATATTTTAAATCTTATATCGTGCATGAAAAAGATTTTCGATTTACTTTAATGATGTACTTAAAAATTAAAATTATCGAAACAACTGAAACAAAATTCATGAAAATATTGATATTTTTTATAATATTAATTTTGATATTTTCCGTACTTCATTTTAGAAAAGCAATAATTACTATAGAACTAACGAAAATTTCCATAAAAGATTCTCTCGCGCTTTTTAACACATAAAACTATACATACATAGATTTTAAAAAGGAAAAAATAAAGGGATTGCAAAAAAGGTATATTTGTTTAAATATATTAATGCCATATTACATTTTTGAAGTAGTAACTTTAAAAATTTTTGACCAAATAGAGAAAAATAAAAATACTACTAATGAAGATTCATTTTGGTTTTTATAAAGAACTATATTTTTCGAATTTTAAGCAAACCTGAAGGGAAAAATATGAAAGTTACAATCATGAAGGATATAACATTGAATATGGAAATAAAAAATTGCAAATTTTATTTTTATTTTTATTTTAGGATCCTCATTTGTCTTATGAAGGTTTTTTTTTTTTTTATAATATGGGTTAATTGCATCTATTTTTTTTTTTTTTTTTTTAATTTGTAAGAAGTCACACTTTTTTAATGAAAATTTTGCATATTAAATGCGAAAATCCATTTCTTATAACTGGGATTTAATAAAAAGAATTTTTTTTCAAATAAAAAAAAAAATTAAACTTCTGACTAAATTTTTTATTTGTTTCAAATTTAACTGATTAAATTAACTTTTATTTGTTTCAATTAAACTTCTGATTATATTAACGTTTATTTGTTTCAAATGAAACTTCTGATTAAATGACTTTTATTTGTTTCAAATGAAACTTTGATTAAATTAACTTTTATTTGTTTCAAATTTAACTGATTAAATTAAATTTTATTTGTTTCAAATTTAACTGATTAAATTAACTTTTATTTGTTTCAATTAAACTTCTGATTATATTAACGTTTTTTGTTTCAAATGAAACTTCTGATTAAACTGACTTTTTTATTTGTTTCAAATGAAATCCTGATTAAATTAACTTTTATTTGTTTCAAATTTAACTGATTAAATTAAATTTTATTTTTTTCAAATTTAACTGATTAAATTTTTTTTTTGTTTCAATTAAACTTCTGATTATATTAACGTTTATTTGTTTCAAATGAAACTTCTGATTAAACTGACTTTTATTTGTTTCAAATGAAACTTCTGATTAAATTAACTTTTATTTGTTTCAAATTTAACTGATTAAATTAAATTTTTATTTGTTTCAAATTTAACTGATTAAATTAACTTTTATTTGTTTCAATTAAACTTCTGATTATATTAACGTTTATTTGTTTCAAATGAAACTTCTGATTACTGACTTTTATTTGTTTCAAATGAAACTTCTGAACTTTTTATTTGTTTTTCAAATTAATTTGAAACAAAGAAAACAAACAAATAAAATTTGTTTATTAAAATTTTAAATTTAAAATAAAAATTTTACAATAAATAAATAAATTAAATTTAAAATTAGAATTTAATTTAATCAGAAACATCTGAGTAGATTAGCTTTTATTTGTTTTCAAATTAAACATCTGATTAAATTAAAAAATTTTTTTTTCAAATTAAATTTCTGATTAAATTACATTTTTTTGTTTCAAATTAAACTTCTGATGTTATTCAAAAATACGGACACTATTTGGAAGACTATATGGCGTCTTTTTGGGTTGTTTTGGTTTGTCGCTCTACGGTTATCTTGTGCACACGAGGGCTAAGCAGACTGAGACCTACAGTTTAAAGTTGTCTATTTGGGAAAATTATATGCTTGAAAAAAAAGGCGAATGCATCTTTTCTCAAATTTTTAGCCAGAAGACATATTCGAATGGAGAACTGTACATTTTCTTCGAAACCCCCTGTCGACCACGGTCTCCCCTGTAATCCATCCATCACCAAATGCAGCAGCGACGCTCTAATTCACCCATTCAAGAGGCTCTCGGGGCCAGGCAGAAGGTCGGACTGTGGGCGAGCAAATATTTTGATAAATCCCACGGGATGCTCGGAAGGCAGGTCGATTGACAGCTTGGACAAGCCGAGGAATCGTGCGTTGGATACGGAGGAGACCACTTCTCGAGACAGGTGTCCTCACCACCTGCAAGCGAGTCGTCGATACCCGATGGGGAAACGCCTCCAGAAAAGTCTTTTGTTTCAACCTGCAGTGGTAGTCGTGTGTAGGTGGCTTCTACGAGTTGTCGGAAGATAATGTTATTTGTTTTTTTAAAAGTGCATGTATCTCGGGAATTGTAGTATTTGATTTCTGTCAGAGTGAAAGGCAAAGCTTTTAGATTACGCTCTTCACTTTAAAATAAAAGTTAGTGCCTTCTTGAAGGGTCGCTCAGGGTGGAAGTGGGTATGCAATATTAGGGGAATAAAAAGAAAAAAATTTTTTTATTCTTACTACTTTCATTTTCCAAGTGAATACTCTACTTTTCTTTATTTACACTTCTTTCAAAGTTTAGAGAGTGTTAAAGAGTATTAAATTTTAAAAAAAAAAGTATCCATTCAAAAATCAAAATTATTTAATGTGATTCATTGTAATTTTTATCATAAAAAGGGAATAAAATAAGTGGGTAAACAAATATTTTAGTATTATACTTAGTAATTTCAAATGAAAATGTTTAAACAAAATTACGAAATTTGTTATTTTGTTTTTTTAAAAATATCTTGATGTTATTTAAAAGAAAGGAAATAAACGTAGTTTCATAATTTTCCCAAATCAAATGGTTTTCATGTCAATAATTCACAATAGATTGTGGAAAATAAAAGTAATACAAATAACAGAATACTTCTTCAAGAAAATACATTTTTATGATGCAAATGGAACAATTTATTTGTTTAATTTTGGTCGTGTTTAATGGTTATCGAAATAAAAAATAATTTAACAGATTACATTTTGAAACTGTATTAAAAAAGTACATTATAAAAAAGTAAAATTTTATTTTTCAAAATTTAAGTACAAACTGAGTAAAGTTTAATGAAAATGGCATATTTTATTGTAATTTCTGATTAAAAAAAAAAAATGAAATAAGTGTCAATACCCTACTCCTTTATCTCAACCTTTAAATCGGTTTCTATATTTTACAAAAGGAAGGAGGAGACCTCAATCCACTAAATCCCCAAATTCTTAAGAGTTTGTAACTCTACAAAAGCGTCCCTCTCACAATACACATGCCAGAAAGAACGACTGAGTCGAGTGGATCATTTAGGAAAATTGCTCGCATTTTACTTCTCATTACCACTCTAGCAGGTCCTCTTAATGGACAAGCAATAAACAAGACAGAGACAACAACTGGCAAAGGCGAACCGCCTCTCCTGTGCAGGTCTGACCAGTCGTGGAGCGACATTAGGAAGTCGCGTCAGGTACGGCTTAAAGGCAGTTAATAGCGACTACGAGGTATCGTCCGATGCGAGCAAAATATTAATTATAGAGAATTGCCTCCCCATCTCTCTGAGACAGGGTGCAGGGAGGGGTAGAAGATGAAGGCGGATTAGGTGATGGGCCGTGGGGTCGGGTTTGGGAAGTTTTCGCTCGACGGGGACCGCTATACGAGTTGAGTTCCTCTTTTTACAGGGCGAGTAACGATTGCGGAATAGGAAATCGTCGCACGCTTTTCT